>BQNB010056679.1:0-33512 GCA_026074375.1 Tanacetum coccineum
CTAACATCTACTCACTATAAACCTATCAAGTGAGATTTTCTTTTTCTTTTTAGGTTAGCTTTCTTTTAGCATATCTTTTTTTTGTGTTATTTATTTGGTAATTTTCATTTTATTATGGAAAAAACTAATCCATCATCACCGCCTGAATCCCCCAACTCGTTTAGAAATAGAAAGATTTGTGAGCTCAATGCACTCCTTGAATCTTTAAACTTAGCTGCCCCACCTCTTGAAATAGATTTTTCTTACCTAAAAGGAGACATTAGATTTGTTGAATTATTTAAGGAATATGAGATAGGAGATCTTAGTAATGGAAAAACAGAGGAGGAAAAAGAAGTAGAGGAAGTAGGTGTCTAGTACTTCGATAAATTCCCGATTAAAGACGAATTAGCATATCATAAGTACTTACTGTGCGACCCTAGCCCACCATTCTTTAAGAGACCCTAATTATCAGGGGAGGAAATCCCTCGAACCTAAAAATTCCTTGCAACATAGGACACATACATGTGTGGAAGGCTTACATAGGTCTTAAATCCCTCATTAACATCGTGACTCGTATGCATTACAATTGGATCATGAAAAGGCAACTTGAACCTAAGATAGACCCTAAGGATCCTGGAAGAATAAATAATTTTACGGGAAGGATTAGAGGGATGCATATCTTTATAGGAAATTTCACTTAAATTATGGATTTCTTGATAGTAGGGGATATTAGCTCGATTATAGACCCTTGCTTATCACAAGTAGTGCTAGGAGAACCATTTGTTGAAACATCAAACATGACTTATAATTCATCGCTAGGAATAGTGTGTGGGATTAACATCAAACATGCTTATAATGTTTCATCGCTAAGGAATAGGAAGTTCAAAATGGTGTAAGATGATATGATGGTTTGCCCTAGAAAATGCTTTCCCATATGGATGTAGGAGTACATTTCAATATGATTTATTAGCTACATATGGAGAAATAAGAAAGATGCATAAGCTTAATTGTTCGGTGTCTACTTTAGGATTCAGGAGTTTTTTTCTTGTATAGAGGATGTATGATTGGTATTTAGTTTTTAGGATGAGGTGTGTTATTAGTTTAAAGCTTAGTATTTAGGTTCTTTAGTGTTAGTGCTTCCTTAGTTAAGTGTTATTTTTGGATTTGATGTTGGTAGGTTATTTTTAAGGGAGTTTATGATGATGTGTGTATGGAGTTTATTATTTATTATTATAGTATTTTTATGATTATGGTTTTTTATTTTTTAGTTAGTTTTAGTCTTAGGTCTATCTTCTTTTTTGTGTTTTTTTGTTTGTTTTTTTTATATGTTTGGTTTTTTGTATTTTTTTATTCTTTTGTTTATTTGTTTTTTGGAAATGTATATGTGTTTAAGGCCTTTGTTTTTTTAAGTTTATGTTGATTTTTTAGTAGTTTTAATCTTATTTATTTTTGATTTTTTTTAGTGTTAGGTTGTTTGTTTTGTACTTTAGGGTAGGTTTCTTTGTTTAGATATTTTGATTTTTTTGTTTTTTTAGTTAGTTTTTTTGTTTATATTGTATTTTTTATATTTTTTAGGCTTTTAGATTTATAGAGTTTATAACTTTTTAGGTTTTTATAATTTTTTTAGATTTTTTTTGTGAGATGTATTTGTTAGGCTTATTTCGTTTATTTAGTGTTTCTTTAGATATTGGTACATTTAGGATATAGATATAACAATAGTTTACAAGTAGTACTATTATGAATTAAAGAAAAAATCATAGACAATTTAGGGTTTCATGGAGCATCGAGTTTGTGAAATGCAAAAAAAATTATAAACACATATGTTATTTGTCAGTTCGCAAAAAGCTTTTAACGATGAGTTTTTAAGCATGTATATTTTAGTATAGTCTTTGCCATGAACATTATAAGGGAGTTAGATGAAGAAGAGACATGTTGAGCTATATGATCGATGGGTTTTGAGCCTTAGTAGCTGTCGGATAGTACGGGGATCAAAATTCGGGACTGAGTTAGCGTTGTCGATTACGCCGCTAGAATAAAAGACTTCTGGGGCTTAGCTTATAGATTAAGCAAAAACATGAAATTAGGGTTTCATGAGCTCGGTTTGGATCAAAAAGGTAAAACACATATGTTTTTTGAGTTCAAAGCTTTTAACAATAGTTTAAGCATGATCATATGAACATTATAAGGGTATGAAAACAGAATGTGAGCTTATGGAACCTGGTTTTGAGCTTATAGCTTGGAAACGGGTCGAAATCGGGACTTTTAGCTTCGTACGCCTAAAATAACGACTCCAGGGCTTCTTTTCTTGGTTTCTTTGCTTCACTTATGATCTTGAGACTTCTATTGATCTTCTAATTCTGCTATGGAAGTATTAGAACTCCATTTATGTGTAAGAGAGAAGTTGTGGGGGATGGTTTGAATGTAGGTGTATGGTTCGACTTATATAGGGCTCAAGGACCCTAATGACCAAGAAAACATGGTAACAAAGGCTTAGGATCTGAAATAGATGACTAATGAAGGCTATGGATGACAAGGATAAGCTAGGAGATGAGTAACATAAGCTAGAAACTATCTTTGATGTATTGTTTCTCTCTTGTGTTGTCGTGGCCTAAAAGGAGAAAGAAGAAGGTGTCAAAGCCTCCTTAGTGACCAAGGAGTACAATGAGGTACTTGTAACCATCTTGTAGGTGAGTCATGGAGGTGTGTGGTAGCTTGGTTGGTTTTCAAAATGGGTAAAAAGGAGAGAAAATGAGTATAGAGTTCAAACTTGCTCGGGTTAGGGTTTTTGGTTCAAATTTTGTGTACAATGGAGTAATGAGGATAGATTATGAAATGTAATGTTGTAATTAAGTGTTTATAACTTAATTTGATTAATGGTTTAGGTTAATAATGGGTAAAAACGAAGAAATGGGTCATAGTTTAGAAACTAGCTCGGTTTTAGGGTTTCTTGGTTTGAATTAGGGTTTTGAGTTTAAAAATGAGTCTAAGTGATTGAAATGGAGGGAAATGTTGTTAAAAAGTTGAGCATTGCTTGTTTGTACATTGTACTTAATAGTTTGTACAAGATTCGTTAGGAAAACAGAGGTAAAACGGCTATTTTGGATGTCATGCTTAATGACTTGTACATTGTGCTTTTAAGGACTTGTATATTGACTTGGAGGGAGTTTATATTTCAAATGAGATGTTATATTACTTGTACATATGCTTTAGTAGCTTGTGCATTTACTTTAGATATTAACTTTACATGGAGTTAGGGTTTTAGAGGTATACGATAACAGTTTAAAGCCTGTCTTGATATAACGTTGCAAATGGTACATTATATGAGTAATGTACTTTGTAAAAAAGGATATTAAGATATTGAATTGACATATTATGATGTTTGATTGACATATATGTAGATAGGATTTCCATAGATGGGTTGAGTGAGCTCGTTAACTTTAGTTATGCAAGTTGCGTTGCATATAGAGATATTGGTAATGTAAGTAATGTAATAAAGCGAAAAATTTCCCTGAAAAAGGTGGTTCATATATAATAGATAGTACATAGCATCTAACTTAATAGATGGATATTTACATTGATGAAAATTGCGGGTTGTTATAATATTTACAAATGTTACATAAACATCTTGTAAATCATTTTGAGTGTTGTAACCTATTTATGATTGAGAGTTTAATAGTGTGTCAAGTGCTTTGTAAAAATAATGTCATAAGATCATATGGTAAAACTAGTAACCAAAATATTTCTAACATGATAATTCTCTTCTAACAAAATGTCTTTGCTTTGTTTGACCTTGGGTTGGTTAAACAAAAGAAAAGACTGTATTAATACATTAGTAATTATGAAAAAGAAAATGATTGTGCTTGCATTATTCTAACACACACACATAATTATATTATTTTTAAATAGATAGTATTTTACAAAAGATGTGTAAAATGGTTAGAAATTCATTTATATACTCATAAATTGTCAAAAACTATGCATATTATACATAACAACAAATAGTTTTTCGCACAAGCAAAATTTACGACAATCTTAAAGTAAGAAATCCTCACCTTACAACTAGTCTTAGGATTAATGGAACACACTATTAAAATATTTATTTATTTTCCTTTAAATGAGTGTTCGTGAGGGTCAAGAAAGATTTCGAGTATATATCGATTCATTATTCAAATTATGATTGATATCTTTATCGAATCTAATTGACAAGTTTTTGAGTGTAGACAAGAAATCGGATTCTTATTTGTCTAGCTTTAAGATTATATCAAATATAACGAGAGATATTATCTTAAACCTACATATTCAATCACACTCGATTGATATGAAAAAACGACATCCTTTTCCAAGACGATAAGAATGTGCATCGGATCATAACTCACACTTGTGTAAATGATGTCATATTGAGTCTACTTGTCCAATAGTTGTGTTCTAAATATTTGGTAAATATATGCATAAAATACACAATGAAGTAGGATTGACGACTTGAATGTTTTGTCCAAAATACTCAAGTAATTTACCTTGCAATGCAATTGGTAAAGTCGTCATCTCTGAAGATCCAAACATGAGCAAATGCACAACATATGCAACTTTGCTCCAACAATTTAAAATTCCAACATACATTTAACTAATCTTTAGTTAATCACCATTATTTCTACAAAGAAACATTTACAAGATCCATTGAGGTACGTAACCTTAATTGAATCTCTTTCTTAAAAGACATGCAAAGGTGCATTCTTTGAACAATCTTAACATAGTACATCACACATCATCACCCTTAAGCATACTCCTAGGTTCTAGATGATTCATTCTTTCTTAAAATTATAACAACTTGCTTTCTCTCTCATTCTCCCTTAGAATCCCACACATATTGATTAGGATTATGTGAACGAAAATTAAAGCATGTTAGTTGGGTCATATTAGACCCTGAGTGAAAAGACAATACAAATTTTATCCTTACTACACTTCACTAGGAAAATACAAGAACTCTATTTTGTCTAACATAAGAATGACTACTAGAGAATCTATTGCACTAAAAATTCAATTTGACCTAACGGTTGAATTGCTTCCAAGAGTAAAGTTGGGTTCGTGGTATAACCCGTAAAAATGGTCGTGTTTAGCCTGAATTGAGCACCACTAGTGATAGTCTCATATTCATTCTCTAATTTGATTAAATGGCTCTTTCTAAATATGCGTAATGATAGTCTATATTGATGGACTTTGTATCTCATTAGAAGTGCACACTAAGCAAGTAGAAATTAGGTTTCTCCTTAGTTAATCTAGACAACATGCACCTCACATATGTGTTTTGGAGTTTCAAGATGATAACTTCTCTAAAGGCGCGACATTCATTTTATATGTATACATTACATATAATAGGGTTTTGATATAAACGTTAACATTTAATGCTTGTTTTGAAATAACGTTTTCAAAAGTACGTTAAATGGATAAGATACTTGTAGAAAATGTTATTAAAGGAGGATAGACTTGACATATTAGGATGTTTAACATGATATAAACATAGATAGATATGGCATTGAATAGAGGTTGCATGAGCTCGTTTACTTTAGAGATGCAAGTTACGTTGCATAATGATATAAAAGCAAAATTTCCATTAAAAAAAGTGTATATATAATAATGGATATTACATTGCATCTAATTTAATGATGGATATTTTACATTGATGTAAATTACGGGTGTTAGAAGTCTCCAGCTCCCTTAAAAGAAATCTCGTCCCGAGATTTAGTTGGATGCCGGAGTGATGTTTGAAAACAGATGTGGATACTTGGCACGAATTTGATCTTCTCGTTCCCATGTAAATTTTGGTCCTCTTTTAGAGTTCTATCTACTTGACTTATTAGGAATACGACTTTGTTTCAGTTGCTTGACTTCTCGATCCATAATCTCTACTAGTTTCTTCTACAGAAAGTTGAGTTTTATCACCAAGTCAAAGCTCTTTCAGTGGAAGAAAGGGATTCGCAGATAAGCAAATTCTTTAGATTAGAAATGTTGAAAGTACGTGAACATTACATAACTCTTCAGGAAGCTCTAGTTTGTATGCCACTGGGCCAATTCGTTCAAGGATTTTGAATGGTCCAATGTACCAGGTTAACTTTCTTTTTTTTTGAATCAGATGACACCTTTACAAGGTGACACTTTCAACATAACACATCTTCCACTCGAAATTCAAGCTTTCGTCTTATATTGCGTAACTTTTCTGCCGTCCTCTTGCAGCTTCAAGCGGTGGTCCGAATTTTTTGCACTATCCTTTTTAGGGTTTCATGGATTTATTTCTGGTCCTGTAAGTTGAACATCTCCAACGTGTCAGGACCAGAAATAATCCATGAAACCACTAAAAAGATAGTGCAAATTCGACACCGCTTGCAAGCTGCAAGAGACCGGCAGAAAAGTTACGCCAATATAAGACGAAAGCCTTTAGAATTTCAAGTTGGAGATCGTGTTATGTTGAAAGTGTCACCTTGTAAAGGTGTCATCTGATTCAAAAAAAAAAGAAAGCTTAACCCCTGGTACATTGGACCATTCAAAATCCTTGAACGAATTGGCCTAGTGGCATACAAACTAGAGCTTCCTGAAGAGTTAAGTAATGTTCACAGTACTTTCAACATTTCTAATCTAAAGAAATGCTTATCTGACGAATCCCTTATCATTCCAATGAAAGAGCTTTGACTTGGTGAAAAACTCAACTTTGTAGAAGAACTAGTAGAGATTATGGATCGAGAAGTCAAGCAACTGAAACAAAGTCGTATTCCTATAGTCAAAGTAAGATAGAACTCTAAAAGAGGACCAAAATTTACATGGAAACGTGAAGATCAAATTCGTGCCAAGTATCCACATCTGTTTTCAAACATTACTCCGGCATCCAACTAAATCTCGGGACGATATTTCTTTTAAGGGAGCGAGACTATAACAACCCGTAATTTTCATCAATGTAAATATCCATCCATTAAATTAGATGCAATGTAATATCCATCTATTATATATATACCACTTTTTTACATGGAAATTTTTGCTTTATCTCATTATGCAACGTAACTTGCATCTCTAAAGTAAACGAGCTCACGCAACCTCTATCAATGCCATATCTATCTATGTTTATATCATGTAAACATCCTAATATGTCAAGTCTATATCTTAATATCATTTTTACCAAGTATATTATCCATATAACGTACTTTTCAAAACGTTATTTCAAAACAAGCATTAAACTTTAACGTTTATATCAAAACCCTAATTATATGTAATGTATACATATAAAATGAATGTACAAGCCTTTAAAGCATGTGTACAAGTATCATAGCACAACATTTGAATATCTTTTCCCTCCTAAATCAAGTTACAACACATTAAAGCTTAATGTACAAGTCAATAATGCAAGAAAGTCAAATTAGGTCATTTTACCTCCTAAATCACTTTGGTTTCTTACTACTACTTTAACATAAGGTACAAGCACTTAATGCATGACTTTTAAACCTTAAACCTAAACCCTAATTCATCCTAAACCCTAATTAAAAACCCTAAAATCCTAAAACAAAACCCTAAACCCTAATTTCACTTTAACCTTAAAACTAAACCCTAAAACCTAATCCTAAGCCCTAAACCCTAATCCTAAACACTAAACCATAATCCTAACACTAATCCTAAACATTAAACTATCATAAACCCTAGCCCTAACTTGAAATTAAACCCTAAAGACCCTAACCGAACCCTAATCCAACCTGATATACTTTTTTTCCTTTTTGACCCATTTTAAACTAACCTAGCACCTCAAGCACCTCTATGACTAAGCTACTACCTCCCTAAGCAGCTTACAAGCACCTCCATTACAACCCTTAATCAACAAGACTTGCTTTGTCACCTCCTTGTCTCCTTGGTTTAGTCGTGGCCTCCAAAACCCTCTCCACATCTCCTATCTAGCTTCTAGCTCTCAATACTCATCACTAGGCATCCTTAGTCATCATACTACAGATCCTAACCCTTAATCCCCAAGAAAACTTGGGCACCAAGGGTCTTGAACCCCTATATAAGCCGAACTCCACACCCCTTTCAAACCATACCTCAAAAACTCATACACTCTCAAATGGAGTCTTAAATCAGACCAAGGAAGATCAACAAAAGTCCCTAAGCTCAGAATAGAAGCCAAGAAGCAAGAAAAACTAAGTCTTGAAGCCATTTCTAGGCGTACAAGTCATAAAAACCCATTTCGACCCATTTTAGCTCAAGTAAGCCTAAGATCTTGTTCCATAAGCTTATATTCTGTATTAGAATGTTCATAATACTCTTAAGATCATATATGAACTCTTGTTTGAAGCTTTGAATCCTCAAACCCATGTGTTTTTTATTAAAACCTTAAAAATGACCCGTTTTGATTTTCTAGCACCCTAAAAATGACCCGTTTTGATTTTCTAGCTAACAAATCCTTTTTCTAAACTTTTGTTATGGTAGAACATCTTATTTTAGTTTATTCTAATAAGCTATAACCTGCAAATATCATTTGGAATCTTAAAATAAGCTTGCATGGCTTTTTGGACTTGTTTTGCAAATATTTCCATGCATAGGGGTATATATCATAACTTTCTGAAATTTATAACTAAAGGGGCTGAAAATGTCATTTTATAACTATAAGGACCTATTTTTCCAAGTTTCAAAGTTAAAGGTTTAAATTATATATATTTTATATATAAAGGACTAAAGTTGTAGAAGTTTATAAACCAAGGGTATATATTGCCATTTTTGCAAACTTGAAAATATAAAATATTATATTTTTATATAAATTATAAAAATATATATTAATATTATAAAACTAGATTTTATTAAAACCCGATACATTTATCGTTATTAATCATAAATCGACGCATTATTTCGTTATATATTTAACATAAATTATCATCAACTAACTTTTAAAGAAACTTAAATCTTATCGTATCACATTACTAGGGAATTTCGTATAAAGGGTTTCATTTGAATTTTCATTTTGACGAATTTTATAACAACCCGCAATTTTCATCAATGTAAATATCCATCTATTAAGTTAGATGCAATGTACTATCTATCTATTATATATGAACCACCTTTTTCAGGGAAATTTTTCACTTTATTACATTACTTACATTACCAATATCTCAATATGCAACGCAACTTGCATAACTAAAGTTAACGAGCTCACGCAACCTATCTATGGCAATCCTATCTACATATATGTCAAGCTACTAAAGCATATGTACAAGTAATATAACATCTCATTTAAAGTATAAACTCCCTCCAAGTCAATATACAAGTCCTTAAAAGCACAATGTACAAGTCATTAAGCATGACATCCAAAATAGCAGTTTTACCTTCGTTTTCCTAACGAATCTTGTACAAACTATTAAGTACAATGTACAAACAAGAAATGCTCAACTTTTTAACAACATTTCCCTCCATTTCAATCACTTAGACTCATTTTTAAACTCAAAACCCTAATTCAAACCAAGAAACCCTAAAACCAAGCTAGTTTCTAAACTATGACCCATTTCTTTGTTTTTACCCATTATTAACCTAAACCATTAATCAAATTAAGTTATAAACACTTAATTACAACATTACATTTCATAATCTATCCTCATTACTCCATTGTACATGAAATTTGAACCAAAAACCCTAACCCGAGCAAGTTTGAACTCTATACTCATTTTCCCTCCTTTTTACCCATTTTGAAAACCAACCAAGCTACCACACACCTCCATGACTCACCTACTTCATCTACAAGCTGCTTACAAGCACCTCATTGCATTCCTTGGTCACTAAGGAGGCTTTGACACCTCCTTCTTTCTCCTTTTAGGCCACGGCAACACAAGAGAGAAACAACACATCAAAGCTAGTTTCTAGCTTATGTTACTCATCTCCTAGCTTATCCTTGTCATCTCTAGCCTTCATTAGTCATCTATCTCAGATCCTAAGCCTTTGTTACCAAGTTTTCTTGGCCATTAAGGGTCCTTGAGCCCTATATAAGTCAAACCATACACCTACATTCAAACCATCCCCCACAACTTCTCTCTTACACATAAATGGAGTTATAATACTTCCATAGCAGAATTAGAAGATCAATAGAAGTCTCAAGATCAGAAGTGAATCAAAGAAACCAAGAAAAGAAGCCCTGGAGTCGTTATTCTAGGCGTACGAAGCTAAAAGTCCCGATTTCAACCCGTTTCCAAGCTATAAGCTCAAAACCAGGTTCCATAAGCTCACATTATGTTTTCATACCCTTATAATGTTCATATGATCATGCTTAAACTATTGTTAAAAGCTTTGAACTCAAAAACATATGTGTTTTACCTTTTTGATCCAAACCGAGCTCATGAAACCCTAATTTCATGTTTTTGCTTAATCTATAAGCTAAACTTGTAAACTATCATTATAATCTATCCTAATAAGCTTATCTAACATTATAATAAGTACTTTATTAAGTCTTGAAAGAATTTGAACTTAAAACCCGCGCGTTTTTATTTTAAAACCCTAATTTGACCCATTTCGATTTCTAGCTTAACGAATCATTATTTTGAACTTTTGTTACATTAAACCTTCATATTTTAGCTTATATTAATAAGCTATAACCTATAAATTACTTTTCATATTGAAAAATATCATTATTATGGATTTTGGACTTGTTTTGTAAATCATTTTCATGCAAGGGGTATATACTGTAACTTTTGAAAACTTATAAGTACAAGGACTATTTTTGCCATATTTCTAAAGTTATAACTATAGGGGTCTATTATGTCACTTTCCAAAATACAAGGTTTACTTTGTACATCTTTTAAACTAGAAGGACCAAACTTGTAAAAGTGAAAACTCCAAGGGTATATTTTGCCATTTTTTATTCTTAAGGGTCTAAAATGTAACATTTTGAAAAAGTGTAGAAATGTGTTCAAAACCTTATAAAACATAACTTTAATTAACGCTTGACGTGCTTATCATTTCCAGTTATTAAGTAAAACACTTAAAACCGATTATGTTATAACTATCCTGTCCCGAATCTATATCGCATCACAATACTAGGGAGCTTCATATTAAGGGGTTTCATCTTGGTATTACGTTCTGACTGAGTTGTTGGGTTTACGATTTAAAGTGCCCTAGCTCCTCAAACGTTTACTGAATGACCTCTGAATTATGATAGCCCGAACGGTGATACAATACTACATAATAATTCAATCAAAGATGATATTCATTATAATGTAAAACATATTCAATCAAACTAAGACTTGACATATTACCCCAGGTTGCGTGTGACGAAGCCGTTACTTTCATTTCATATACCTTTGCTATCACTCAGATTTCCCTATACTGTTAAGGTGAGTTCATAGCCTCGCATTTCAATCTTTCAAATGTTTTATAAACCCGCGAGGGGGATACATGCTTGTTTACAAACTCTTTTATATACTCGTTTATTTATAACAATATGATTACTTTTTAAAGACTTAGTGAGTTCATAGCCTCACATTTTAATCTTTTGAATGTTTTATAAACCCGCGAGGGGGATACATGCTTGTTTACAAACTCTTTTACATACTCGTTTATCTTATAACAATGTTATTACTTTTCAAAGACTTAATGTGTTCATAACCTCACATTTCAATCTTTTGAATACTTTATAAACCTGTGATACCTGCTATAAACCATGATTACAAGTGTTTTCTAAATATATGTTATCCAGATATGTATGCTATCCAGATATATTATTGCCTAAGTAGCTTCCAGTGCCATTATTTCCATATAATAAATAATTAATTACTTGCATTGCGAGTGAACGCGAATATTATGGATAGATCTATTAGGGGTGATGGCTCCCATTTGTATACCCATTCATAGGGTAGCCAAACGCACTATATTTGACCTAATGGTAATCTTGGCAAGTTACCTTTCCACGAGGACATATGTTCCTCAACCAATGTCACTATGGTGATTTTCTGTGTTAACGTATTATGAATGATAACGTATCTTTTAAAAACGTCTCTTTGAGTCGTTTCTATGATTCTGACTTTGAAACTATGAAGTAATACCTAGATTAGCTTCCTCTGCTATATGTATAATGAGGAGATTACAAGTTTGCTGGGTTTTACAATTTAAAGGGCCCTGGCTTCTCTCAAACCGATACTACCTGGCCTCTGGATTATGAAAGCCCAACACGATACAATATTTACATAATAACTCAAGATAACGTAAAACTTTAATGAAGTTTTGAAACATAAACAAATCACACAAAAACATGACGAGATCATCCCAATTACGAGACCGTAACAATACTATTCAGCTTGATATCCTATTGCCCATCAATCGTTTCCCAATATTGTTAAAGGTGAGTTAAAAGCCTACACATTTTAAAATCTTCTATTACAAAAACCTTGAGAGGGGATACATGCTAAATAACCAGTGAATACAAGTGATTTCTAAATGATGCTATCCTGATATATTCTTGCATTTATTGTCTAAGGTCCCTTTAAGCCAAAAGACCCACACCATCGGAGGACCATTAACCACATTACGGCGAACGCTAATATTGTGCCTAGGCTTATTGGAGTTGACGAATCCTGTAGTGTTAGCCGGAATAGGTTAACCAAACGCACTATATTTGAAACTTATAGGTATAGATGGAAAAACCTACATGGGCTATCTATCTTTATATAATCATTATAGAGATATATACACTATCTCCGTTTGAGTGCCATGCCAAAGAACGCAATAATAACTTTTTTCCATACTAATTGTACTCAATTGCAATATTAATCTTATGGGTGTCTAACAACGTAACCTACCTTATGATGACTTTTATTCACACTATTTATTAATAAACCTATTGAATTTTACTCAACCAATGTTATGACCCATTTATAGCAAGAAATTATGCTCGAATTAACTGAACATCGTTATGGCACGGAGTTGACACATATTTGAAGATGGGCAAACTTTATCATTCAAAACTTTATGTTTTCATTGTAGATTTTGGGACACTGTTTTGTAAAAAATTCTTCGATGAATAATGCATGATAACTTATCTTTTTAAAAACAGACACTTTCGATTCGATTTTCTATGATTATGAAGTTTACTATGAAAAATACCCCACGATTAGCTTTCCGCTGCATATGTCAAAAATGGGAGGTGTTATAGATTGTATCAAAGAGCCAAAGGTTATAGAGCAACTAGGTTAAGGACCTTAACTAATAACTCACTTTTCTTTTTCATCCAACGAAAGTTCTCCGTGCCACTAACATCTCCTGAATAGTAAGTAAAGATTACATAACTAATTATACTATTATATAAATAACTTATGTTATTATACCACTAGGGTTGGTTAACAGAATAGTGATGCTTCAGCCAACCACCTACTATCGATATTGAGGAAGCTTTTTCCTCTAACTTCCGGACTATATCCTGGCTTTCCCAGAACTATGTCTCAGCGTTTCACCAGTAAAAACTTATTCAAGCTCTTCAAATAACTCATTTTGTACACCAACCATTCACTTTTTTCATGAATGACCGCATATTATGACTGGTCATGCACATATTATGCTAAAGAATCACCTATTCCACCACCAACAATTGTGCCTCTAACTTCATTTTGAATCCTCAAGAATTTTTTCTTCCGGAGGAATTATTGTCACCTAAGAAACAAGGCCATAACCAATCATTTTCCTCTACTTCTGCCCTACCTTAAGAATTTGAGATGTGAGAAAGCTCTCGTAAGAAAAGTCTGGAACGTTACGAGGAGCAAATTGAGGAAATCCTGAATCACATGGATCAACTCTATCCTCGCACTCGCATTTGAGCACATATATAAGAAAAATACAGAGGTCGAAAGGTCGAGAAATTATACAACAAGATTTTGACAATCTTAAGCTGAACTCCAAGCTTCTCATACTCCGAATTACTAAACTTTAAAAAAGCATAATGGGAAATAACAACCAAGATGCTCTGGCACGCTTCAAGATGCTAATCTATAACAAATCATCGAAGAAATCTAAGTCCGTCACCAAGCAGACAAGGAAAGTCTTCTGAATGCTATCTATGAACTCAAGAACAGCCAAGAGGGATCATCGAGCTACTAGATTAGATACTAGTTATAACTTTTAACCTAGCCACAGGATGTGTGGTATAAATAACAACACTTGTCAAATTTTTGACAAAGTACAGACAAATGCAAGTTGAGTTCATGGCAAATAAGACAATGCAATGCTGTTAGATAAAGCCTTGTTGTGTTCATAATATCGATATAAGTCCATCCTCACACAACTCTCTTATATCATCAACTCCGTCTCCATCGATTATGAAACATACAAGTAGGTCTCATATCGTTGTTTGGTATGAAAACATATACTACGTATCAAACAAATTTATAGAAGTAAAACTTAAAACGCCAAATTAACCTTCAAAAAACGTATTCAAACCCCCCCCCCCTTCTAGTTTCCATAATTAGTATCAGGAGCCGAGCTCACTCAAGATTTTTAATATATACTGTATTTTAAAGCTTGTATCGATCTATGGATTCTAACAAATATCTAGAAGGGCAATCCATGCAAGATCACCCCCTTTTTGAAAAGTATAGTATATTTATTGGAGAAAATTAGGATCGAGACATATGTTAAAATCAAAAAAATTCCTGATGCTTTGTCAGTATTACAAATGGTGAATTTCAAACCTATTCAATAAAATTCGGTACACCAAATTAATGAGGTTATCCCCTTTTGAAAAACTAAGTGATGATCTTAAAAAGATTCTTTGCACAAAGATACCGACGCCAAAATGGTTGGTATATACAATTATTTCCAAAAAAGAATATGAAGAGAGTATTTTCAAGTGTTAATACTGCAAAAGAAATTGAAAAGCTTTTTTAATCACCCATAAGTAATAACCAAGTTAAAGATAACAAGATCGAACCTTATGGTACAACAAATATGAACAAATCGTCATTTCTAATAAACGAATCTATAGATAGGTGCTTTCTCAGATATAAATACTATCTTACCATTCTAAAAGCTCTTTGATGAAAGGTTATTCTACAAGAACTATTTTAGTGTAAGTTCTTAAGCTCTACTATCCTAAAAGGATTGAAAAGTCGATAGGGCGATTCTGAAAAAAGAGGTACAAACGACTTAACATTACTCATTGATGAACCATCAGGAAATCTCAAAGTTTATGAGATGATTCATCAAGAAAGATTCTGAAATAGTCAAAGCTAATGGAGAAAGAAAATCTCTTTCCTTAAAGCTAGAGTAAGAAATCTATGTGATGTGATTTTTGACCTTCTAGAAGTGAAGACGAATAGATACGCCGCTTGCGGTTAAGGATACATCAAGAATGTTCTTTAAAGAGAAGAGTGTAGATTTCGTGAGACAACCTCTGAATGACATAAAGACGTTCCAAAGAAGCCGGGATGACAGAACAGCAAATTGAGATAAAAATATTGGTGATTAGATATCCTGAGATCCAAATCATCTTATTGGTAGAGATTTCCAAAACCACCATAGACTAAGAACCAAAGAGCTTTCATCATAGTTCTTTGAGTGATATCTTTGCAGAAGATATGAGAAGGTCAAGAGAGACGTGGTGTCGTTGATATTTATTCTATTAACTAATTATAATAAAAAATCTAATACAAATATATAATAAATAAATATATCCAAAAAAACAAGTAAAAACAATCAATAAAACCAGAACAATAAAGAAATTCCCGGGTCGTCACCCCCAAACGAGCTGGTGCTGGAGACTCGCTGACTTTCCGTAAGTATTGGAGTTGAATGAGAGAAATGATATTTTGAGAGGGGAAATGCCTAAATTTAAAGAATAACAAACAAAAACGATTAAGAAAAAACCTAAAAATTATGAAATAAGCTTGTAAAACCGCGAGCAGAATCACCTAACAAGACAAAAGACCTAAAATCTTCAAAAATAATCCTAAAAAGAAATTTTTACTTCTAAACTACTCTAGGGAACTAATAATGAAGAGTGAAAAAGACTAGACTGAAAACGGAGGTCGTTTGACCCAAAAACGAGTTAAGTCAAAATCCGTACCCGAGCCCCGTTCTTTAAAAATCAAAAGATTGAAAAATTAACCTTAAGAAAGTTTTTATATTTTTCCTACGTAGTATATGACTAAAGAAAAATTTTAAAAAAAAATGGGCACGGGTACGGATTTAGACTAACTCGTTTTTGGTCAAACGACCTCGTTCAGTCTAGTCCTTTTTCACTCGTCATTATTAGTTCCCTAGAAGTAGGATTGAAGTAAAAATTTCATTTCTTAGGATATATTTGAAGATTTTAGGTTTTATGACCCTTGTTCTAGAGTTCCCCACTCGTTTTTAGCTTAATTACCATAATATTTAGTTTTTCTTAATCGTTTTTGTTTGTTATTGTTTAATTTAGCTTTCCACACTCTCAAATCATTTCTCTCATTCAAACTCCAATCTTCCGACTGTATCGATTCTCCAGCACAGCCTCGTTGGGGATAAACGACCCGGGAATATTCTATATTGCTTCCTGGTTTTATTGATTGTTGTTTTTTTGGATTATATATATTATTATATATTTTATTATATATTTTATTATATATAGTTAAAAGAATAAATCAACGAATCACACGTCTCGTCTTTGACCTTCTCATCATCTTCTGCACCGCTATCACTCCAAGAACCTCTGATGAAAGCTCTTTGGTTCTTGTCTATTGGTGGTTTTGGACATTCTCCAATAAGATGATTTGGATCACCGTATCTAAAATATTTTCTATCACTTTTGCTGTTCTTGTCATCCCGGCTTCTTTGGAACGTCTTTTTGTCATTCCGAGGTTGTCTCACGAATCTACCTCTTCTCTTAAAGAACTTCTTGAAGTCTCTAACCGCCATGGCGTATTCTTCGTCTTCACTTCTAGAAGTCAAAAACTCCTCATCACTAGATTCTTTCTTAGCCTTTAAGGCAAGAGATTTTCTTTCTCCCTTAGCTTTGACTATTTCAGAATCTTTCTTGATGATCATCTCATAAACTTTGAGATTCCTGATGAGTTCATCAAATGACAGTAATGTTAAGTCTTTTGACTCTTCAATCGCCATGACCTTTTCACTCCATTTAGGATGTAGAGCCCTAAGAAATTTCCTAACATAGTTCTTGCTAGAATAACCTTCATCAAGAGCTTTTAGAATGGTAATGATAGTATTAAATCTAGCAAAAGCACTATCTATAGATTCGTCTTTAGAAATGACGAATTGTTCATATTGTTGTACCAAAAGGTTGATCTTGTTATCTTTAACTTGGTTATTACCTTGATGGGTGATTAAAAAAGCTTTCCAAATTTCTTTTGCCGTATTACATTGAATAATTCTTTCTTCATTCTTTTCTTGGCAAAGCATTGTAAATAACCATTTTGGCTTCTTTATTTTTCGCAAGCTTCTTTTTAATATTATCACTTTGTTTTTCAAAAGGGATAACCTCATCTAATTTGGTTTCCAGATTTTGTTGAATATGTTGAAAATCACCGTTAGTAATGACATGCCAAAGATCAAGATCTTTTGATTTACACATTATGTCTCGAATCTATTTTTCCAATAAATAAAACTATCACTTTTAAAAAGTAGTGGTCTTTGCATAGATTGCCCTTCTAGATATTTGTCAGAATCTATAGATCAATCCAAGCTTTAAAATACAATATATATTAAAAATCTTGAGTGACCTTGGCTCTGATACAAATTGTGGAAACTAGAAGGGGGTTAAATAGTTTACAGGTTCGTTTTATGTTTTAAAAGTTTGCTTTCAAAATACTTATATTCGAGTTGTATGTTTAACCAATCAACAATATGAATCAACAATGTAAATATCTAAACTAATACTAAATAAGAATGACAACAATATAAAGAGATATGGAAAGGAATAATTAAACCAAGACGCTAAGATTTATAGTGGTTCGGCTACAAAGCTCCTCTTCGCCCTACTCCACTCTCTAAGTATCCTACTCGAGATTTCACTATGTCAACAAGCTCCCTTTAGGCGGAGAAAACCGTTTACACGTCGCTTACGTTATTTTCCGACACTAAGATAAATGTTGATCTAATCTTAGCTAGAACCAAGCTATCACTTCATAAGCACTACACAATCACAAGATCTACACTATCGGATTTACACACAATCCGAATCACACAATTATACAAGATAATTACAATAGAGATTTGATACTTAGAAGAAAAGAGGAGAGATTACTAAATAACAATTCGTTTCTTGGCGAATACAAATGTTCTTCTCTTGCACTTGATAGAGAGGAGAGGAGAGGAGAGATGAGAAGAGAGAAGAGATTTGGATTAACTGAAAACAAGATCAAACAATGTTAGTGATCAAAAGATTTAGTGAAAGAAAGAAGGTTTTTAGAGAGAGAAAGAAGATTGGAAAAATTCGTGCGAAGAGGTATGTCGTATTTCAATAGTAATAAGTGTTTTAAAGGTATGAGGAGAGTATTCAGAGTTGAACATAATAGAATTAATGGAATTGACAAATGATGTCGAGTTTTGATATCACCAGATAATAAGATGTAACAAAAATTATCACTTTATTATTTTATGGATAACTTTACATATGAAACTCTAAAAGAGTTGATACTTATGCTACGTATCTCGAGATAGGATTCTAGATAAAAGCAACAAATGACAAGGATTGTAGCTTGGTGTTTGGGGTTTATGAAGTGGGTTTCAGAAGATCCTTCATATGTAACTGGTGGCGAACCTGAGTATCCTCAAGAGTTGTTTTCAGCAGTTTATCTTTTGTTTCTGCAGTTTCTGGTTAGATGACCCACTTTGTTACAAGTCCGACACTTGACAATGCAAATTTCTGTGTGATGCAGGGTGCATCTTGTACACAAAGGAAGGTTTCCATGGTATCTTTTGGCAGGATAAGTCCTAACAGTTTCTTGTCTTCTATTCTGCTGGTGGTGGTAATCATTGTTACGGTTGTGATCGTTATGGTTATTTTGATAGTTGTTGTTGTTGCGATATTTGTTGTTTTCGATGGTGTTTCTTTTATCTTCAAACTTTCGTTTATGATTATTGGTTTCTTGCACAAAATCATGCTTTATTATTTGATCCGTTAGTCTGTGAGCTATGTTGGTGGCTTCCTCCAGAGTCTGAGGTTTTGAAGCAGTAACGTTTCCTTCAATGCTTTGGGGCAATCCCCCGATGAAAGCTTCCATAAGTTTCTCAAAATTTGGCACCATGTTTGGGCATAAGACTGCTAATTCCTGAAATCTTCTAACGTAAGTCTTGAGATCATCTCCTTTTACAACCAAGTTGTAAAATTCGTCTTCCATTTTCTTGACTTCAGTTCGAGGGCAATACTTATTGGTCAAGAGCCTTTTTAATTCGGTCCAGGTGATCCTATTGGCTTGTTCTATTCCAATAGGTTGGGCGTATGCATTCCACCAAGACAAGGCATCATTAGTTAGAGTACCAGTAGAAAATGTTACTCTGTCTTCCTCGGCACACTTGCTACAAGAAAATACCGATTCAGTACGTTCAAACCAACAGATGAGGTCAACAGCTCCTTTCGTGCCATTGAAGTAGAAAGGTGGACAGTTTATGAATTCCTTGTAGTTTCCTCTTTTTGCTACAGGAATTTCTCTAGGTCCAGTGTTCCTATTGGGATTGTCGGCATTTGCCATTGCAGCAGCTTATGCTTCCAGGGCTGCCGAAATATCAATAATCAGTTGCCGGATAGCATCTTGAGTCATAGCTGGTGTTGCAGATGTTGATGACCTTTTGGGAGGCATTATGTCAACATAAGACAACACAAAATGAGAATAAAATGATATAGTCATATCACAAGGTAAGGTATGAAAATAGAAAGACTTGTGATCATTCTTTGATATTAAAGAATATAATGAAATTTTTTAGAATTTAAGACTTCGAGAGATAGATACGGAAATAATGGAATGTGTGATCCAACAAAAGGCTTAGTGTTTTCAGGTGATGAAATCTTCTTGAGAGAATTAGGAAAGATGTTTCCCGATGAGGCTGGGAAATAGTTTAGAATGTTCGTGGAGGAAAAAGCATCCTCAGTATCAAAATCAGATGGGACGATAGTAGAATGAGGGGATGAAGATATAACTGTAACAACCCAGTAATAAATAAGTTATTTATATAATAGTATAGTAGTTATGTATTACTATTCAGAAAAGTAGTGGCATCTACGCAATTCAGGGAAAGTAGTGGCACGGAGGACCTTGATGGCTAGAAAAGAAAAGTGGTTATAGTTAAGGTTTTAACCTTGTTCTCTATAACCATGGCTCTGATACCAATCTGTAACATCCCAATTTTGACAAATATAGCAGCGGAAGCAAATTTGGGGTATTACTTCATAGTACAACAGTCATAATCATAGAAAACGACTCAAAAGAGACGTTTGTTCAAAAGATACGTTATCATTCATTTAAAATCAGAGTTTTACAAAGGCAGGTCCTAAAATCTAGTTACATACAATGTGAATGATAACAAGTTTTAGCCATCTTCAAGTCCATGTCATAAGTTGCTCAATTACCTGGGATAAACATGCATAATAAGGGTCAACACATAGGTTGTGTGAAATTCATAGGTTTGAAATGTAATAGTTGAATACAAGTTATCATAATGGAAATATTGGTATTGCAGGGATAATTATCATGGAGAACATTATTATCCTGGAGAACAGTATTATTCATGGAGAACATTATTATCATAGAGAACATTATTATCATGGAGAACATTATTATCATGGAGAATATTATTATCATGGAGCATTATTATTACATCTAAGTTCATGAATCACATATTTAAACTCAATAGAATCAGGAGCTTCTACCTGAGACATACTAATGGAGTCACTATCAAAAGAGATACTAGGAGCTATTATCCAAAGAGTTATTAAAGAGATATTGGGAGATACTACCCAAAGAGATATTGAAGAGATATTAGGAGATACTACCCAAAGAGATACTTCCATGTACTTAGGCAATAAAAATCAGGATAACATATAGTTTAGAAAACACTTGTATTCATGGTTTATACCAAGTATTACTGGTTTATAAAGTATTTAAAAGATTGAAATATGAGGTTATGAACTCATTAAGTCTTTGAAAAGTAATCACATTGTTATAAGATAAACGAGTATGTAAAAGAGTTTGTAACAAGCATGTATCCCTAGGGGTTTATAATATGTGTAAAATAAGTAAAAGGCGAAGTTTATGAACTTCACCGGAATTGGTTAGTTGTATAAATTTCCAAAAATGTAAGCTGACGACTTTATCACAATCTTAACAGAGAAGGTTGATATAGTCAAAATGATAGTAAACAGCCACGTCACGCAACCTGAGTAAATATGTCAAGTCTTAGGAAGATTGTACTCTAGAACTTTGGTTTTAATAGTTTAATATTGTTATGAGTTTGATTGGAGAGTTTGGAATTATTGTATCACCGTTCGGGCCATCATAATTCAGAGGTCATTCAGTAAACGTTTGAGGAGCTAGGGCACTTTAAATCGTAAACCCAACAACTCAGTCAGAACGTAATACCAAGATGAAACCCCTTAATATGAAGCTCCCTAGTATTGTGGTACGATATAGATTCGGGATAGAATTTTTAAAAGCACATTGATGATGAATTATATAATAGTTATAACATAATCGGTTTTAAGTGTTTTGCTCAATAACTGGAAATGATAAGCACGTCAAGCGTTAATTAAAGTTATGTCTTATAAGGTTTTGAACACATTTTTACACTTTTTCAAAATGTTACATTTTAGACCCTTAAGAATGAAAAATGGCAAAATATACCCTTGGAGTTTTCACTTTTACAAGTTTGGTCCTTCTAGTTTAAAAGATGTACAAAGTAAACCTTGTACTTTAGAAAGTGACATAATAGACCTTTATAGTTTATAACTTTATAAATATGGCAAAAATAGTTTCATTGTACTTATAAGTTTTCATAAGTTACATGTATTATACCCCTTGCATGGTAACATGATTTCAAAACAAGTCCAAAATCCATAATAATGCTATTTTTCAATATGAAAAGTAATTTACAGGTTATATCTTATTAATATAAGCTAAAATATGAAGGTTTAACGTAACAAAAGTTCAAAATAACGATTCATTAAGCTAGAAATCGAAACGGGTCAAATTTTAGGGGTTTTAAAATGAAAAACGCGCGGGTTTTAAGTGCAAATTTTTTCAAGGACTTAATAAAGTACTCCTCCGTCCCTAAAAAAGTCTAATGTTGTACTGTTAGAGGTCTTTTTCCATCAACTTTGACTTTAAATTATTTTGTTTGTGTTATATAATATTTAACGAAAACTATATCAATAAAAATACATTTAAAGCTAAATCTATTCATATATTTTTCATCAAGTATTATATAACACAAAAAGAATTAATTAAGGTCAAAGTTGCAAAAGAATAACTTTAAAAGTCAATGGTGGACACTTATTTAGGGACGGAGGGAGTACTTATTATAATGTTAGATAAGCTTATTAGGATAGATTATAATGATAGTTTACAAGTTTAGCTTATAGATTAAGCAAAAACATGAAATTAGGGTTTCATGAGCTCGGTTTGGATCAAAAAGGTAAAACACATATGTTTTTGAGTTCAAAGCTTTTAACAATAGTTTAAGCATGATCATATGAACATTATAAGGGTATGAAAACAGAATGTGAGCTTATGGAACCTGGTTTTGAGCTTATAGCTTGGAAACGGGTCGAAATCGGGACTTTTAGCTTCGTACGCCTAGAATAACGACTCCGGGGCTTCTTTTCTTGGTTTCTTTGCTTCACTTCTGATCTTGAGACTTCTATTGATCTTCTAATTCTGCTATGGAAGTATTAGAACTCCATTTATGTGTAAGAGAGAAGTTGTGGGGGATGGTTTGAATGTAGGTGTATGGTTCGACTTATATAGGGCTCAAGGACCCTTAATGGCCAAGAAAACTTGGTAACAAAGGCTTAGGATCTGAGATAGATGACTAATGAAGGCTAGAGATGACAAGGATAAGCTAGGAGATGAGTAACATAAGCTAGAAACTAGCTTTGATGTGTTGTTTCTCTCTTGTGTTGTCGTGGCCTAAAAGGAGAAAGAAGGAGGTGTCAAAGCCTCCTTAGTGACCAAGGAATGCAATGAGGTGCTTGTAAGCAGCTTGTAGATGAAGTAGGTGAGTCATGGAGGTGTGTGGTAGCTTGGTTGGTTTTCAAAATGGGTAAAAAGGAGGGAAAATGAGTATAGAGTTCAAACTTGCTCGGGTTAGGGTTTTTGGTTCAAATTTCATGTACAATGGAGTAATGAGGATAGATTATGAAATTTAATGTTGTAATTAAGTGTTATTTAACTTAATTGGATTATTGGTAAGGTTAATTAATGGGTAAAAAACGAAGAAATGGTTTTAGGGTTTCTTGTTTGATTATGGTTTGAGTTTGAAAGAGTCTAGTGATTGATTAGAGGGAATTTGTTGTTAAAAAGTTGAGCATTGCTTGTTTGTACATTGTACTTAATAGTTTGTACAAGATTCGTTAGGAAAACAGAGGTAGAACGGCTATTTTGGATGTCATGCTTAATGACTTATACATTGTGCTTTTAAGGACTTGTATATTGACTTGGAGGGAGTTTATATTTCAAATGAGATGTTATATTACTTGTACATATGCTTTAGTAGCTTGTGCATTTACTTTAGATATTAACTTTACATGGAGTTAGGGTTTTAGAGGTATACGATAACAGTTTAAAGCCTGTCTTGATATAACGTTGCAAATGGTACATTATATGAGTAATGTACTTTGTAAAAAGGATATTAAGATATTGACTTGACATATTATGATGTTTGCTTGACATATATGTAGATAGGATTGCCATAGATAGGTTGCGTGAGCTTGTTAACTTTAGTTATGCAAGTTGCGTTGCATATTGAGATATTGGTAATGTAAGTAATGTAATAAAGCAAAAAATTTCCCTGAAAAAGGTGGTTCATATATAATAGATAGATAGTACATTGCATCTAACTTAATAGATGGATATTTACATTGATGAAATATGCGGGTTATACCTTTAGAGTATTCAATAGTAGAACAAGGATAGTAGAAGAAAACTTACATATTAGGTTTAGTGAGAGTACACTAATGTTGTTATGTAGGACCAGATTGGCTATTTGATATTGATGCACTAACAAGAACAATAAATTATGAGCCAATTGTTGCAGGTACACAGTCTATTGGTTTTGCAGGTACAAAAGCAAGTAATAATGCAAGTCAAGCTAGAAAGGAGACATAACCTGTCAAAAATTTCATTTTGCTACCATTTTAGGCTGCTGATCCACCATTTTCCTAAGATCCAAAGAGTTCTCATGATGATGGATCCAAACCTTCAAGTGATGATGGAAAGAAGGTTGATGAAGATCCAAGAAAAGAAAGTGAATGTAAAGATCAAGAGAAGGAAGATAATGTTAACAGCACTAACAATGTTAATACTGTTAGTTCAACTATTAATGCTGCTGGCACAAATGAAGTTAATGATGTTGGTGGAAAAACAAGCATTGAACTTCCATTTGATCCAAATATGCCTGCTTTGGAAGATTATAGCATATTTGACTTCTCAAGAGATGATGAAGATGATGGTGCAGTGGCTGACATGAACAATTTGGATACTACAATCCAAGTCAGTCCTAATCCAACTACAAGAATTCATAAAGATCATCCTCTTGATCAAGTGATTGGAGATTTGCAATCAGCTACACAAACAAGAAAGATGTCAAAGAATTTGAAGGAACATGGGTTTGTTAGTACTATTCAACAAAGAACAAACCATAAAGACCTTCAAAACTGCTTGTTTGCTTGCTTTTTATCACAGGAAGAACCCAAAAAGGTAATTCATGCATTGAAGGATCCAAGCTGGATAAAGGCTATGCAGGAGAAGCTTCTATAATTCAAGTTACAAGAAGTTTGGACTTTAGTGGATTTACCAAATGGAAAAAGGGCTATAGGCTCTAAATGGGTTTTCAGGAATAAAAAGGATGAAAGGGGAATTGTGATAAGAATAAAGCAAGATTAGTTGTGTAACAACCCATAATTTTCATCACTGTAATTTCCACTTATATTATATTAAATACTACTTTTTCACGGGAAATTTTTTGCTTTATTCATTCCAACTATGTAACATAACTTACATAGCAAACTAAACGAGCCCACGCAACCTACCAATGCTAACTAATTATGGGACCTTTTAATCTATGGTTCTTAGAACACTAGTAATAAAGTATGTTGGAAGGAAATACACTTGTACACTGGTAGTTTATATGTAAAATGGAAAAAGTATGAAACAAAGTATAAGAAAAGATCCAAAAATGGGACCTCAATAAGTCAAGCCAACATTCTGTCCAAAATACGAAATTTGACATACTCATTTTATATTTTTATAAGATAATACATTTCACGACGATTCCGAAAAGGTAAGAAACTTGATAAATGGATTAATAACGAAAAAAGTTTTGTTAAATCGAGTTATACGTTAATAAACGAAGTCGTTAGTAATTTTATAAAAAACTTTTTTTAAAATTTAACAGCAAGGGTTGATATTTTTACAAATAATACATTTTTTTACGGATTCATCAAAATGATAGATCGTAATTTTCAATTAATAACGAAAGCTGTTATGAATTTCGCGAGTTTACGAAATAAAACCACTTTTATAAGCTATTTTTTTAAACATAGTTAATAGTCATCAGAAAGTTATTATTTTTATAAAACTCATAAAAATATAGAACTTTCAAATACGAGAACGTCCTTCGAAAGAATCGTTAAAAACGGAAGCTATAAACGAATAAAATAACGACATTTACGGGTTTTTTTCGTCGACGAATACTGATTTTTTAATGCTCCGCTTGATGTGAAACAGTAAAAGTTTACTGTTCACCTGTATGTCCGAAATTAAAAAATGTCAATTTATGATAACCCGTTTAATAACGAAAAAAGATGGACATTAAGAAAAGCGAGAATCGGGCCTTAAAAAGCGAAGTTACGCCAGGTTTTACTAAACGGTAATTATCTAACGTTTAACTTATTAAACACAATTTTACCAAAACCATTAGTTGGTGATTGAGCTATATAGAATATTATGTGGTTATCAAAGTACTATATTACTAGGGAGTTTCATAATGAGGCCTCTTCGGATGGCGTTTCGACGAGTTGTTGGATTTACGATTTAAAGTGTCCTAACTCCTCGAACGTCATGTCATGACCTTTTAATTATGATAGCCCGAACGATAGTACGATGTAACAACTATAAGATTATATTCAATGTTATTGATAAGTACTCGGGGGTACTTATACGACCTATGATAATTTAGGTTGCATTCGATCTTTTACGTGACGCATTATCTGCGATATTTGGATTATCAGAACTCAAGGTGAGTTCATAGCCCCACGTTTTACATGCTTTTGTTTTACAAAGTTTTTGGGGTGAAAAACATGCAATGTTTTACAACTGGACACAAGTGGTTAAGTTTCATATTATGATTACATGTTGCCTAAGTAGCGATAACCCAATCTGAGCCCATTATCATGAACTGTTAATTACGAGCGCGAATGTTATGAATAGATCTATTGGGTTTGACAACCCCGTTCGGGTGATTAGCTATCACCAGTGAAACGAACGTATACCATGTCGAACATAGGATGTTGCGGGTTAGAACATCACCAGGGCAAACGGCCATTTATTTTGGCATCCATACTGTCAAGAATCTGTGTCATGAGTTACGAGCACGTAATTACATTTATATGATATCTGCATCTGTTGCATTATCATACACTTGGGAGATCTTGTGGTCCTACAATATATGATTTATCAAACCTATGAATTCACCAACATTATTGTTGACGTTTTAAAGCAATGTTTTTCAGGGGATCAATAAGCACGAGGTGCGATGGATACATTGGTGGTTTTGATTTGGATGTCATGCATTAAAGATTTTGTCACATTTCATTTTGTTATCTGTCATGGGCTGAAAATCTTTGTATTTTGATCAAGTGAACAAGTTAAGCTTCGGGCTTATGTAACAATTACTTTGTTAAATCCAATGTATCGTTTTCAAACGACTTTTTGGTCGTTCTATATATATCTTGTGTTATTGATCCATAAAGTAACACGCCCCGGACCCATATTCCGCTGCGACCCAATTTGGGGGTGTTACCACATTGCAACTAACTCTAATAGATGGATATATGTACTTGATGAAATTGCGATTGTTTAATAAATAGATGATTAAAATGGGGACTTAACTGGACTAGGTCGTGTGGGGTCGTTGCATTTGATAGTGTGATTGAAGATTGGGTTAGCTAAAGACTTTCTTGAGGTGACGTTCTCTTAGCCCACTTTTTCACTATTTTTTGTCTGGGGGGGAAATGATGACTCATATGGTTTTGAATAATTTTTTAATCGATCTGTGCGAAATGTGGTTTTGTTTTTAGGACAAGATATGTACTTATGACTGCTATGTGAATATTATGCATGATTATTGGATCGGATGGGTACGCCTACCCAGTGTTGTGAGATTGTTGGATCGGATAGGTACGCCTAACCAGTATTTGTGTGATTATTGGAGCGGATGGGTATGCCTACCCAAGTTTGTGTGAGGTCCTGCCCTAATATTAGTGCTCCAGCTGGTAGGCCCTTTAGGTGCGTAAGTGACATATTGTGATTGACTAGCGTGGATGCTATGTCTTGGATTGTTAGCATATATTCACTGTCATATAGCACTATTGTCCACTGTTGAATTATTGGAAAATCTATTTGGGTTTAAAAAAAAGGGGGGGGGTCAAACCTACGAGCTCACCAACATTATTGTTGACATTTTCGAGTATCATTTTCAGGTGAAGTGAAAGAGGAATAGTTTGGTGATTAATAGCAGACTTAGAAGTATCCAGTGTAGAATTTCGTTTGAAGTCTTGCTTGCTTGTTGTTTGATTCTAGTATTTGGATGTCTTGGATTAAGTTTGGCTTATGGTCCCCTGCGAGGGCAATATATATCAAAATGTAAGAGATTTGGATTTAGTTGGGGACTGGGACATAATTGAGTTTGTTCAAGGTTGATAGGTCTTCATAGCACTTAGAGTTTATGCAATGTAGTTTTTCTCTATTTTGTACCTTGTGTTATGATCGATCATTATGTTGCATTCCCGAGTTTCCGCCATTGTCGGGGTGTGACAATGCTAGTTTGGTTATGATAATTAGTGAGTAGTTTTATAATGCTTGTTAAGTGAGTAGTGTTTGGTGAATTAAGTGTGGAAATAAAAAGTGATTATTGATTAATAATTTTAGATTATTTAGATTAGTGTTTTGGTTATTCGAACGGGCAAAAGCCGTAAGAGTAATTAGGCATTAATCTAGTAATTAATATCTTGATGAAAATTGTTTTCTATAAAAAAACCTAACTGTTCGTAAGAGATAATTATTTTAGGACGGGAGTTGATTAACGATAAGAAACTTACTTACACACTTAAGGATCCGAACACCTCACTTGACAAGCATATCCGTTTTATATATATCTTAGATCTATTTGCTTTGCTTATTATTATTTAGTATAAATTTTGTTTATTATTTTAATTAGTATAAATACCAAAACAAAAACAAAAAGGTAATCAAGCATCAAACGAAAAAACATTGACGTGAAATGCTCAATTCAATTCTCGTCGTGGATACGACATCCGGAAGATTAATTATTACTTTTCCTAAAGTAATTATTACATCCGACGGGAAATACTATATATATTATTACGACACGCTTTTGACGTTTATCAATGTTGTTGATTATTTTACTCTTTTGCAAAAAGATATATTATCAAAATTATATACCATAAAAAATTAAATGTATTTTATATTGTTTCAATAATTTATTTTTATCGTAATTGAGAATTATATTTTTTTCTAGTTATGCATAAAATGTAATTTATTTTACATAATACACAAGTCGATCTTCTTATTAAACAATGTCAATGTTTCTTTAAGGCCATGTGAATTTCACGGGATCATAAATTAGTAATATGTAATAAAACAGTGTTTTTTTATCAAACACTCTTTGAAGGCTAGCAACATTAATTTTTGCTGTTGAGTCAGCCTTCACATGCCTTCGCCCATATGGTATGTACAAAATATTCAATAGGAACAATACTAAACGACTTCGCTAACACGATTATATCAATTTTCTTTTATTCACTAAAGTTGCGATACTCATCCTATTAAAAAAACGTCGAATTTTTAATATTGAATACATACCAACATACTCTTCACATCAGTGTGTGCGCTAATTCCTTAGCGACATTAATAAATGTTCTCGTACGACTGTGAAAATGCAATCATTATCCTCCGAAGCAGATTGTTCAACGGACACCTGCATCTATAAAACACAAATATACTAACCGTTACCAAGGCTTCAAGTTTACTAATGTTCGCATAAACTTCATTTTTTTCCTTGTTATTTGAAGTTTTAGGTAATCAATATAATCCAAATATAAAAACCAAAGACTGTTGACTTACCTGAAAATTAACCATTATCCAAATATAAAAACCAAATATTGTTGATTTAACTGAAAATTTATCATTTTTCTGGAAATACTCCATCACAACTGACGAACGCAATCCATAGAGACCGATACATAAAAGGCTTTGCCATTATCCAAACATAGTCAAAACAGATTCTATTATAAAAGAATCAAAACTAAATTAAATTGATTATTGAAAAACAAAACACATCAAAATAGCTCGACTATGTGATTATAATCAAAACCGCTACTACTGATGATAATGGAGAAGTCACGATTACTGCTACCATTGATGGTCACTCGATGAAACTAACTAAAGCATCTTTAAGAAGACATCTCAAGTTGGATGATCACGATGGTATTACTTCTATACCCAACTCAGAGATCTTTGAGCAGTTGGCACTCATGGGCTATCACACCGACTCAGATAAGTTAACTTTTCAAAAGGGTGCTTTTACACCTCAATGGAGGTTTCTTATCCACTTTATTCTTCATTGTTTAAGCCCAAAGAAGACTGTTTGGGAGCAGTTTAGTAGTAATATTGCAACTGCTGTTATATGTTTAGCTACCAATAGGAGATACAATTTTTCTAGTTTGATTTTTAAGCATATGGTGTCCAATATTTCAAGTCCCCACAAGTTTTTGATGTACCATAGGTTCATTTAAATATTCCTAGATATGCAGAGGACACACCTTCAACAACACACAAGAACATATCATGTACCCTCTCTTAGCATCAAAGTTTTTAATAATATGAAGAGGCCTACAAAGGGATATTCAGGCCAAGAGGTTGATTTATTTCCTACTATGCTAAATATTCCTGAACCTTCACTTTCACCTGAACCTTCATTTGAACACTCACCTGATCATACCACTGCATCACCAACACAACCATCACCATCACAACCATCACCAAGACAACCATCCCTAACACAACCATCACCAACACAACCATCACCATCACAACCATCACCAAGACAACCATCCCCAACACAACCATCACCTGGACCAGAACACCATATTTCTATACCCCATGACTCACCTCTCCATGCTGTTCACTCACATAAAAGTGATGAGGGTAGCTTGAAACTAACTGAATTGACAAATTTGGTTAAAACATTTTTTGACAGGATTGGAGTTTTAGAGGATGATTTAAAGAAGACAAAGCAACTCTATAGTTCTACATTCACCAAGCTCATTCTCAGAGTCAAGAAGTTAGAGTATCAAGTCAAGACTGGGAAAGCAAGGAAAAGAGTTCGGGTTGTCCTTTCTGAAGAAGATGAGGTTATTGGAGATGATTCTTCCAAACAGGGGAGGAAATTATCTGATGCAGAGGTTCAAGAGAATGCAGAGGTTCAAAAGAAAGCAAGCACTGAAACTGAACCTATTATTCAAGAAGTGACTCCCACTAAAGTCATTCAAGATCAAGGAAGCAGTGAGAAAGGAAATTCTGAAGTTAATACTGCTGGAGCAACAAAAGGTACTGCTAGTGAAGTACCTGTGATTAGTACTACTGAGGTTCCAGTGATTAGTACTGCTGGAACAACTGTTACTTATAGAATAAGGAGTGAAGAGAAAAGGACAAGACAAGACAAGGGAAAAGCAATCATGACAAAATCTGAGCCCAAGAAAAAGTCTGAGAAAGAACTTGAACAAGAAAGGTTAAGTTTTGCTAAAGCCATTAGATTGCAAGAACAATTGGATAAAGAACAAAGGGCACATATTGCTAGTGATGAAGAAATTGATAGACAATGGCATGAAGAGGAAAAGAAAAAAGCTATGTTTGAAGCTAAATCATCTAAGAAGATAGATTGGAATGATCCTTCAGTCATAAGGTGTCATGCTCTAAAGATGAAACCAAAGACAGTTGCCCAAGCAAGGAAGAATATGGTTAAATACTTGAAGAATCAGGGAAACTACAAGATTAGTGATTTCAAGGGAATGTCTTATAATGACATTAGGGCAATCTTTAAAAAGGTTTGGGATTTTAATCAACGTATTGAGCCTATGGATGTAGAGCATGAAAGTGAAAAACTAAAGTCTCCTAAAAAGATTAAAGAAGAAACTGTTGATACTCAAAAGGAAGAAGTTTCTAAAGCATCTGGAGCAAAAAGAAAGAAGTCTCTTTCTAGAAAAAGCACAAGAAGTAAGAGACAAAAGATGGAAGAAGATCCTGAGAAGCAATAACTCAAAGGATATTTAGATATAATACCAAAAGAAGAAGTTCATGTAGAGGTTGAATCTCTAGCTACAAAGTTTCCAATTATGGTTTGGAAGACTTGTGTTTTGACAGAGAATTTCATGTATTATCAAATCTTCAGAGGAGATGGCAGTTCAAAGACCTATAAGATTTTCAGTGAGATGCTTGAAGATTTTGATAGACAAGATGTAGAGGAGTTGTAACAGATTAGTCAAAGAGTCGGTATAGTGCTTCAAAGACCAGTAAGGATATGATTTGATGCTTTGGGGAGATCTGCACACTTTATTTGAGCCTGATGAAGAAGATGAAATATGGAAGAATCAGCATGAATATAATGTGATAAGCTGGAGTTTATATGATTTTTGTGGTATTCACATTTTACTGATGCAAAATGGTATAGTCATAATATGTCTGACAGAGAAGAAGAAATACCCTCTAAGTCAAGAGTGATAAACAAAGATGTTAAGTAAAAGACTGGAGGTTGATCATGAGAGTTCACAGGCTTTTGAACTTCTAAGGTTTATAAGATCTCAAGTGCAGAAATAAAAGAATGTTTGAAAGAATCATCAGCAAAGGAAGAAGACAAGAAGATTTAATCCAGAAGAAACTTAGGATTTGAAGATAAATCACAAGTTTAGGGGAGGATTGTTAGGAATAAATCTTCACAAGAGTTAATACTGACAAGGTATAACTAACAGTACTAATGAAGTTAGTACTGCCAGAATTAGTTAATACTGCTAGAAGAAAGATTAATACTGCTGGTGATTAAAGTTGCTGACTTGGAGATAAGGATGGAAAGGAGATAATTATGGAATGCAGGTAGTTTAGGATATAAGTCGTATTTGATTGTAACTGTAATCCTATAATTTAGAAAGTTATCTTGTAAAGGACTCCTGGTGTTCTATAAAAGGAGATCCCAGGTTTATAGATAGAGACATCTTAGAAAAAAAATAGCTTCAAGGTTGTAACACCATTACTACAAGAGTACTCGTATTATTATTCTAATAATATTGAAGCAGTTTGTGATTTGCTTATTGTTCTTTGGTTATTACTGTTTCATTCATTTATACCTTTAGAGTATCAAAGTGTAGATTCCGCATACACTATGATATACATACAAAGTCTTAATCTTTGTTATTTTGGATTCTTTCAAGGTAACAAACACTTTACTACGTAAAGAGTCGATCAAGGCGTGGGGATCAACATTGTTTGTTATAGAAAACCTACTGCCTATGTTTCCCTCTATGCTTTGGCCACTACTTCAGATGTCACCCGTCATTCTGTCCAATCTAGTAATATTAGGTCATTAAGCCCATATTTTCCTCCTAGGCTAATCTTTCAGTGAGTTTGGTGAAAGGAACCAAAGTTTTGGACCAGAAACTGAAGAACTCTTTAGCTTGGTTAGTCTTTTATCTAATCGTTACGTATCGGATGTTGAAGATAGATGGGAATGTACTATTGATGCTTCAAGACACTTCTCCGTTAAGGGCATGAGATCTTTCATCACCACTATGTCTCATTCTGTATCCTCTGCCGCAACTCCTTGGAACAAAGTAGTGCCATTAAAAATTAACATCAATTGCGTCTTAAATGGTAGGATGGCGACCCATGCCAATCTTGATCGAAAGGGTGTGGATTTAGATTTCGTGAGATGTCCCATATGTGATGATCTCATTGAAACGGAAGAGCATTTGTTTATTGATTGCAAGATTGCGAAAGACACATGGATAAATGTTCTAAAATGGTGGCGTATACCGAACACCACATTTC
>BQNB010056680.1:2840-38570 GCA_026074375.1 Tanacetum coccineum
CTGTCAAGGCTGGCTCCTCCATAGTCAATGTCTGAGAAAGCTTCTAGTTCAAAAGGTGAATCCCTATGATACCTTAAACCTAATAGGGGTTGATGCTTTACTGATGGACCAATAATCAAACTTCTTAAGGATGTTAGCTACATACTTATCCTGAGTAATAAAGATTCCATTAGGTTGTTGCTTCACTTGAAGTCCCAAAAAGAAAGTGAGTTCACCCATGGAGCTCATTTAGAATCTTTTGTGCATACAATCTTCAAACTCTGTACACATAGACTTCTTTGTAGAGCCAAAAATAATTCATTTCATTCAAGTGGACTAACATAACTGTCATTCTTATTTTCTTTATAAAAAATATTTTGTCATGATACCTCTCCTGAAACCTTTTTTATCTGAAAAGAAGAACGGTGTTCATACCAAGCTCTAGGGGACTGATGAAGACATAAAGAGCTATTGATTGCCTTATAGACTTTGTTTAGATGAGCAAGTCACAACAAAGGCCTAGAGGTTTGATGGGGCATAACCTCCTCTCAATAGTGCCATAGAGAAATGCACTTTTAACATCCATTTGGTAGACAGTAAATCCCATGTATGATGCAAGCTAAAAATAACTGATGTGCTTCTATCCTGGAAACAGGTGCAAAAACTCATCATAATAATCTTTCCTTCCTCCTGTCTAAACCCTGGTGCTACAAGCTGGCTTTGTTTTTCACAAACAATACTTCTTTCATCCTTTTATTCTTGAAGGACCCACTTTGTTGACCAATTGCCTTTTCCCTTATGCAAATCACAAGTATCCAAACCTTATGTAATTTGAACTGTAGCAATTCCTCTTGCATTGCTTCAACCCAGCTTTCATCTTGTAGTTGTGATATATTCTGGGGTTTCTTCTTGGAAGAGAAAGCATGTAACAATCAATTTGCTGAACTGTATGATTAGTTCTATTCTGTTTGAGAATGGTAGCTCACCAATGTCTGTTGTGTGAGAAGCCTTTTGAATCTTTCCTCTTGTTTGAACTGCTGACTTAGGATCTCCTGGAATTTTGATCTTTTGGATGATCCTTATGAATTCTGAGTGTGGGAATATGTGAATTATTGGGAGTCATCCTTATTGTTGAAATCAGCCCTCTGCAAACCCATATTTTCATCATCATAGGCTCATTGAATATGCCATCATTTGAAAATGCATCAGAATCATCTTCTAAATTAGGCATATTTAGATCAATGGGTAAATCAGCATTTGCACCTGTGGGAGTACTAGCAGCACTAACATATGGTGTGGTAGCAGTACTAACATATGACCTAACAGTACTAAGTTTATTAGTACTGGTAGCCTGAGCTGCCCTCTTTTGAGATGCAATATTCCTTTTTTCTTCTTCAAAAGCTTATCTTGTGGCATCATCCAGAGCTTTAGCAACCACTTCTTGAGCAATCATCTTATCATGTTCATCATGTAAGACTTGTTCATCTTCTGTTATCTGATGTTGTCCTTCCTTATCAGCAACATCTTTTGAATCTTGTACATCATTGTCTTTAGGAGAATTTTCAGAAGGTTTTTCATGTGCAGCTGGAGCAACATCTTCTACTGTAATCCTTGTCCTATTATGTTGTAGTGGAAGCAGTATGTATTCCTGAGTAGGTGCTTTATCTTTTCCTGATGAACTTGCAAGATAAGAATCTTGTGTACCTGCATCCACATTAACTTGATTTTCTACACTAACAGGAATATGGTTCATTGAATTAGTGAGAAAATCAAGATCAAACATCCAATTAGGACCAGTTCCTGTCACATTTGCTTGATCTTCAAGAAAATTGATGTTCAGATTCTCTTCTACCCTTTTGCTCCTTTTATTGTTTACTCTAAAGGCTTTACTAGAGGTAGAGTATCCAAGCAAATAACCTTCATCGGATTTCCCATCAAATTTGCCCAAGGAATCTAAGGTGTTTAAAATGGCCAAGGGGCACCTAAAAGGTCTCATAAAACTAATACTAGGTGATTTACCTATTAATAGTTCATAAGGTGTCTTATTTAGAGTGTTTGGGGGTCAGTAAACCCTAGTTCAGTACATAGCAGGCATGTATATTTACAGCCTACCTCTCTAGCCCAACAATGAATAGGTAAAAGTGAGTCTGCTAACATAGTTCTAGCAGCCTCAATTAGGGTCCTGTTTTTCCTTTCTGCAACACCATTCTGCTGTGGAGTTCTAGCCACACTAAACTCCCTTTTTATTCCTTTCTTAGCACATAATTCATTCATAGCATGGTTCTTAAACTCTGTCCCATTATACATTAATGATTGAAAACAATATGATCCCAATTCCGTTTCTAAGCCAATGATAAAAATTTACAAAGTGATTTCAGATGTTTCATCTTGGTAAGCTAAGAAAAATACCAAACAAAATCTCTTAAATCATCAGTCCACAACCAAACAGTACCTTTTTCTTGTTAAATGGACTTTACAACATAAGACAGTCCAAATAAGTCCATATGAAGTAATTCTAGGGGCTTTCTGATGATTCTTTCTAACTTGGCCTTACAGGAGGCCTTATGTTGCTTACCCTCTATGGCAAGGAAACACAAGTGTTGGTCATATCATAAAAACTTCTTTTGAGGAAAACCTCTGACTATCGTGGACTTAACAAGTATGTTAAATATTTTTGAAATTCACGATGACCTAATCACCTGCGTGCCATAATTTATACTCATCAGCTATTGCATTGCATATAAACAATTTAACCTCCAGAAGGGAATAATTTTTTAAATCCAAGTTGTAACACATCATCCCTTTCTAGGAGCTCTAAGTACAAGAAAATCAAGATCAAACATCCAATTTGGACCAGTTCCTGTCACATTTGGTTGATCTTTAGTAAAAAGGACACTATTTTTTTTGTCACACATTTGTGAGACAGAGAAAAGATTAAACTTAAGTTCATCTACAAAATAAACATCATCAAATTCTAAATTAGCAGTTTTGATTTTACCTTTACCCATTATTTTACCTCCTTTGGGATCACTTCCAAAAGCCACAAAGCCTCCATTGTATTCTTCATAGTTTGAAAGATAAGCTTTGTTGCCAGTCATATGGCTAGAGCAACCTCTATCCACCACTGCATGATCTTGTAACAAGATCTCTGGATTGCCCTGTACAAAAAGTAAGAGAATTAGTATCTCTTAGGGACCCAAGCCATTACAGACTTGGAAATCCCTTTTGGGTCAACATACTCAACTTTCTTTGGACACATGATCCAAGTAATTTCCCTTAGGCCTCCAAACCCACCTTGACTTTTTAAGGTCAGTATCCATCTTACCTTTACAAGTATTAACTACTGCTCTTGTCCCAGCAGTAGTCATATTTTGAACCCCAAAAGTTTTAACATCTAGTTTTAAGTCTTTGGGTCTAAAAGCTAGTTTTGTATAGTAAGACCTCTTGATAGGTGAATATGAGCCTCTTGGTCTTACGTTGTCCATTCTTGGGTAAATTGGTCTAATAGCACCACTAGTTTGTGCTATTTTTGGGGCAAATGGTCTAACAGTACTAATAGGCCTAGCAGTACTAACTGGTCTAGCAGTACTAACTGTGTGAACTGCCCTTTTCTCATTTGGCCTAACATGATTAACCAAACCTGTTCAGGTTAGTACTCCTAATGGGACAAAAGTCCTTCTTGCTTGAGGGTAGTTCAATTTATTTGAAAATTTTTAATGATTAACTCTTTTAGCATTATCCCATACTGGTTTGACCACCCTTTGACCAGTATTGACCATGTTTCTCAGCTTAGGTCCTGGGCTCTTTTTATTATAAAAATCACAATCTTTGATCAAATGGTCAGTGCTCTTACAGACAAAGCAAGCTTTTATTTACTTAAATCTAATTCTTGCTTTCTTAGAAGTTTGACCAATTTTATCATTAGTCTTAACAGGATTAACTGTTTGCACTTCAGACACATCATCCTCATCATCTGAGTTCCAATCCTCAATGATAACTTTATCTCTATTAACTGATTCATAGACTATCTTAGGTTTTTGAATATTTGCTTCATTTGTTTTACCTACAGTCTCACTTGTTTTAGTATTAAGATCAGTTGTTTTTTACTCAATTATTTTCTTCCTAATGGCATATTCATCTAAACCTGCAAATGATATGTCAGCTCTTGGGGTTAGGAAGTTCCCTGTTATAGGAGGGGGAACAACATGATACCCATCTGCTTTGGAAAACCTATCATTAGCTGGTATGGACTCTTCATCACTTGATCTAACTTCAAAAACACACAACTAATTCTCACTACAAGTTTCAGAATTGTTACTCATTTCATTCCAATTGTGTGCCATAACCTAAACACAGTTTTATCGCAAACACTCATTAGATGACTGTTTAGTTAATTTATCAAGATCATGGACGTATTCTTCTCCATTTTTCTTTCTATCTTTACTTTTAACTCATCTCTTTCCCTTAACAACTTTTTCTTTAATTCCAGTTAAGGATGTTAATTTTTATTTCACTGCATTTAAGCTTATATTTTTGAAAGCTCATTATTTTTTTTCAACCCCAAGCCATTCAATTCTTTTCATGTACAAGATCCTAGATTCTAAGTGATTCTAAGGCAAACTATAACCCCGCGTCTTCTAGTCTTGCCTGCTATGTTTTTCTATTCACTATCATAATTCTTTTGAAGAGTTTTTAAAGATTTTTTTTGTTTTTTTTTTTTTTTTTTTTTTTTTTTTTTTTTTTTTTTTTTTTTTTTTTTTTGTTTCAAACTTTTTTTTTTTTTTTTTTTTTTTTTTTTTTTTTTTTTTTTTTGTGTTTTTTTTTTATTTCTTTTTTTTATTTTTTTTTTTTTTTTTTTTTTTTTTTTTTTTTTTTTTATTTTTTTTTTTTTTTTTTTATTTTTTCACCAAAGACATTGTTTAGAAACAATTTATTTTTGTACCTCATTGTCATAAGAACTTGATGAGCTTGAAGTAGAGATTGCCATTAAAGCATAGTTGATTGGTTCTACTTCAAAATCATTACTCCAGTCATAGCCTCCTAAACCATCTTGAGCCACCAGTGCCTGTGATGAAGATTCATTTGTTGGTGCATTGCTTCAGCCATTGTCACCATAATATCTTCTCCCTTGATTCCTTCCAGATCTGCATTCCCTAGCAAAGTGCCCTTTTTGTGACAGTTGTAGCACTCAATTTTTTACTTATCAAGAGAAACAGGTCATTTTTCTTTAAAATCCAAGTTCCTTCCTGTCTTCTGAATGAATTTCTTCACCCTGACAGTCAACATAGCCACCTGCCATCTAAGATCCAATTCTTCCAAGTCATCTTCATCAATCTGCTGAAAATCCTTATTTTCAAGTTGAGGACTGGTTGTTGGTTGTGCAAAGAAAGAGCACGCTACATATAGAGCACATGGGGTAGTTGAAACTTGACTAATTCCTCCATCAGTACTAACCCCAAAATCTCCACTGGCAGTACTAACTTCATTAGTACTGCTAGTGTTCTCAAAGGAAAGAAATGCCAAGTTCTGAGAAGTAGAAGTGGAACTTGAAGACCTTTTCATCTCATCTTTATAAACCCTAAGATTGTTGTAGAGGTCATCAATATCAATCTCATCAATGTCTGGCTTATTTCTCATGATTAGAGCAATTTGATTCCATGAAGAAGGAAGACTTCTTAGGAACTTCTGGTTGATATCTTCCTTTGATATTGGAGCACCATGAACCTCTAATTGACTTATGAGTTTTTGGAATCTATCATAAGCCTTGTCTAGACTTTCATTTGATGCAGTAGTAAAGTTTTCAAACTGATGTTTTAGAACATTTTTCTGCATCTTCTTGGATTCTTCATTACCTCCAAACCTTGCTTTGATTGCAGCCCAGAGTGATTTAGCATCTGCAACATTGTGAAACTTAAGAAGGTATTCATCAGGTATTGCTAAAAGCAAGATGCTCTTAATTCTTTCCTGATTCCTTTTAGCAGCCAATTGTTTGGCAGTCTTAGGAACAGGAGGAGCAGAAGGACCATATTGATCTCCTGTTGGTGCAGGTTCTTCTTCTAGATCTCCATTGACAATAACATCCCATAGGTTATGGTCTGTGTGACAGATATATTGTCGCATTCTCATGCTCCAAATATCATATTCTCCCTTCCTGATGATAGGGATTTTCATTGCTGTGATAGTGGGCGGAGGAGTATCTTGTTCTGCCATCTTACAATTGAGTTCTTCTTATTCAGAGTTTCCACACAAGCTCTGATACCACTTGTGAAGATCGTTTAGACTCAACTAGGATCGTTTTACAGATAATATAAATATGCACAGCGGAATAATAAGAACAGTATATTATCAAACAAGGTTTTATTATTCATACGTTTTCCCTATTACCCCAACTATAACTTGGGGCTACACCAACTAACTATGGTGTACTATTCGACTCTCATCAGTCGACTTGCTATCTAACTATCTAGACTCTCATTGGGAGAGCTCTAGTTTTCTATATATCTTCTAAACCAGACGCCTACCCTCTTTATATAATAAAGAGAGGTTACAAGAAAACCCTAGCTTACATAGGAAGCTAACTTAATATTTTGCATTAAGTCCTTGTTGTTTCATCTTTCTTCAATCTTGCATATTTAGTTTTGTAATCATCAAATCTCAGATCCCAACAATCTTCCCTTATTTGATATTACAAAACAATCTTCATGTATGAAACAATCTTCAATGCTTCCCCTTGACTTAAGATCTTCTTGAACATGCCACCACACATAATAAGCTGCAAATCATATCTCTGTAGTCTTAACAAGTTACCTCCAAATGTGGTATCAGAATAATACAGTTATCAATCATTGTTATTGTTCATCCTAGATATATAAGATCTAATCAATCTTGAGCTATAAACGATCTTATCAATTGGTATCAGAGCATGTTGCTCTTGATATCTAGGGTTACAAGGTTTTTAGTTTCGTGTTCATTATCTGTTTTTGAGTAAAATGTGATTTTGGTAAAACTAGGGTTTTACAAACCCTAATTATGAAAACAGAAAATAAGGTATTGTTTACTGCTGTTAGTAGGATCAGCGTGTTCTATTGATATTAATGGCTACTATGTTGAGTCGCTTATAGCAGAAAAGAGACAGCAGGTTCTATGATTTGTTTGTATTATCAAAAGCAGTAATAAAGACGAATGATGAACAGCAGAAGGTGCCGACAAAGAAACTCTAAGTTCTAAAAACCAGCAGGTCTATTGGTGAGTTTGGATTTGATGTTCGTGAATGCTCAGACAATGTTTGTTGTTCGTGTTATTTAATAGCAGCAGTATGGAGAATTGAAGAATGCAGTTATACGTCAAAGGTTTTTTGTTGTTAGGTTTTGACATACAGTCACTATAACAACGTTCAAGAAACCTAGTTTCTGGTCTTGATGAAGCTGGCATATTCATAGCTGAGTGGTTATGGTTTTGATTGATAATCAACATTAGTACTGCTCGTTTACTGCCAGAAGAAAAGACTTAATGCTGATCGTGCTCATTAATACTGCTTGTGAGTTTTTAGTACTGCTCTCACAAATTAAGATTGCCAGCTATGTGTTTAATACTGCTACATAGATATTTATTCAGCCAATGAGGAACTTAGTACTGCTTGGTTTTCACGTTAATTCTACCAAGTGGTGCTCATGATTATTATTGCTGACACGTTGATCCTATGATAACCTAATGATGTTGCGTGTATGATTTGGTACTGCTATTTGAAAGCAGTTTGTGGTTTTAACTGGTTGGAAGGTATTAAGGCTTCATCGTGCAAACGTGTTTGGCTGAGGTGTATATTATTATCGTTGTTTATTTAAGGGGAAGCAGTTACACATGTTTCGATTTGAAGTTTAAGAGTTTATACTGCTGGCTTTTGTGATTTGTACTGTTTGAGTGAAAACAAAAGTTAATACTGCCTGTTTTGTTTAGTACTGCTGGTTAGTGACAGATTAGCGACAGAACAGTGACAGGTTGGCGACGGTTCAGCAACAGTTAAATGTGTCACTAACCGAATGGGAGGAAGGAGAACCAATTTAGTGACAGATTGGCGACGGGTTAGTAACAAAATAAAGTGTCGCTAACTGGAGTGAGTTAGTACTGTTGCATTTGAACTTTAATACTGCCAGAGTCGTTCGCAAAGCAGTTTGTACTGCTAGGCTTGTCCGATATCGGACAGTACTTGGTTTTTGGATGGATTCGGATCTCGGACAGAACTATTTTTCAAATAGTTTATTCTTATTGATTTATGGCTCGTATTTTTGGAGATTTATTGAAGATGTGATTACGAAGACAATTGAATATCACTTATTTGATGTTGTAGTTGAGTTTCACAGATGCGTGTTCTTATCATACCTTTTAGCAGGAGGTAACTTGTTCGTGCTTATAAACGATGTGACGAAGACTTGACGAATCTAGCAAAGGTGTGTGATTTTTCTTAGGGTGCTCAATGCTCACATTTGCTATCACTTTAGTCATGTGTCTCATAGAAGATGAGGATTTTGTCAAGAGGTTGCGGTCTACTTATATTTTGGTCTTGGTATAAGTTCGACGTCACGTGGATAGTGCAAGATATAAGACACAAGTTTGGGAGATTCTACTTCTTCATCAAATTCGTTATACTCTATTTTCTTCATCAGTGATCACTACATAGAGCCTACAGAGTTTGAGATTCAAGAGATGGTAAACATATTGGTTTCAGGGGAAGCTTATTGATTAAATGTTTAACCATCTACATGCACCACTTGAGGGGAAGTGTTTACAAGTTGCATATCTACAAGAAGACCCCTATTAGATGATTACAAAAAGGGGAAGAAGACTACAGAGATATGATTTACAGCTTATTATGTGTGTGATATAGGTCAAGGATTCTATTTCTTATCTTAAGTCAAGGGGTAAGTTATTTGAGATTTTGTTTCATTAGGGAGATGTTTGCATCTTAACTTCAGGGAAGCTTTGGCTTTATGATGAATGTTCGTTAGAGACTTTATTTGTTTTGTATTCATCAAATAGGTGAGATTGTTGGATTCTTGTATTGAATGAGACAAAGTGAATAAAAGAATTAAAAGAAGTAGAAGGACCAAATTGTCATCATGAGTTCTACAAGATGTTAGGAGAAAATAAAGATTTGGTCAAAATAATGATAAGAATAAATATTAATAAGAAGATAATTAATTGATTCTCTCTTTAATATATTAATTAATTTCCTTGTAAGCCTATGACTCCTTATGCTATAAAAGGAGGTCCAGGCATTTAGAAAAATCCATCCATAGAAAACTAGAGCTCTCCCAATGAGAGTCTAGATTGTTAGATGGCAAGTCAGACTGTGAGAGTCGATAGTACACAATCGTTGTTGGTGTTGCCCAATTATAGTTGGAGTAATGGGAAACGTTCAATAAAGATAACCATTGTGTTAACTTTGATGTGTTCTTTTATTTTCCGCTGCGTGTTATCAATCATTGTTATTGTTCATCCTAGATATAGAAGATCTAATCAATCTTGAGCTATAAACGATCTTATCACCTTTCAAAACATTTTTAAACGTCCATTTACCCTTATTTAAAACTCGAACCAACAAATATTGTTATAAAATCAACCCAGAGGCATTGACCATAAACTTCTACATAACGCCGCCAAATTTTCCAAGCTAACAAAACTCTTTTATCCAAAATACTAATCAACCAAAGCCAATATAAATACTAGCCTAACGATCATCGGCTTCTTTTCTTTGCAACTCACAAATCTCACAACATTCTACATGAAGGAAATTATATATCCGAAATCATCAAAAATCTTCATTAAAATAATTATTCACTTTAATTATTTGAAAATAATAGCACAAACATATGGAGTCTCAAATCATAAGTAAAGAATACATAGCAACAATAACTATAATAAACGATGACGGAATGCCGAGAGTGAGCAACATTGCGAGAAAAAATTCCCAAAATAAATGGTAAAGAATGAGAGGAGCTCGCGCAAGAGCTTATGTTGATAGGCGGTGGAATATTGCACGCAGTCGTTAGTTCGAGGATGAATCAAATCCATTAGCTCAAGAGTGCACAAGTCGGTTAGCTCCACAAACGGTTCATGATCGTAAGGATTTGTAACGGCAAAAGTAATAACTTTAAGAATGAGATAAGGTAGTTCAAGGTGAGGCTTTAAGATTCTGCTGAGTGGTAAGACGCGATTGTGTTTCTAGACCTTTTTAACGGATTCCGGTGATTATCGGGTTTGAGTTCATACTCGTCTCATATTGGATACCATTAAGCCCACTCATTTATAATTCATTATTTGCATAAAGAAGCATCCTAATTTATGTAAATAATGAATTGATAAACTAATGATTCGGTGATTTACAATTTCTTTATTTAAATGAAGAGGCGTCCCAATCCTTTCTAATAAATAGATTATAAATCAGCCTACTTAATAATTTCTGATGCAATACGTGTACTTACAAAATTCTTCAAGGTAGTGGATGACATGACAATGCCGGTGCTCTATTGAGTATGAAACGAGTGTTTAAAACTCGTCTTCGGAGACAGGGAGTAAAACAATCAGGCGAGATCGACATAGAGTTTAAAATAGTTGGTGAGCATACGGTTAAAGTAATTAAGATAAAGGTCTTTATGAACGAGTCATTACCATAGCAATTATAGTATTCATTCATCCTTTTACAAGTCTCGCCTTTTGCATGACTTGTAATACTTTGAATTCACAATTCTTCCATGGTAAAACCAATGATAATGGTTTTTATAATCGAGGGGTTTACATAAGAATTTATGCTAGCAATCTTCTACCTATTACAAGTCCCGCCCATACAAGACTTGTAATATTTAGATTTACACATAATTCCATGTAAACAAAACTGTGATGGGTTTCGTGTAAAACGATATTGTATAAGGTTATGAAAAATAATTTCGAGACCATTGCATCGCTCACAATGTCTTAGACGAATTTCAAAGACCATTGTGTCATCCACAATGTCCTTAGAAAGTCTATAATATTTATTAGACAACTTCCCATATAAGAATATCGGGTGAAAATATACGTAAGACAACGTTAAACGCAGAGATAAAGTATTAAATGCTGCTAAAGGAAAAATTAACGCATTGGCTGAGGTAATCACATATCATATCATAGCATGCTTCAAGGAAAAAAAAAATGTTTCCAGGGTATATGCATGCAAAAACACGTATAGGCAACTAAAAGCATCGTAAGGGATCACTTTCTGTTATAGTCCAGACCTAGATATTCTACTTAGGATATTCGATCTGGTTCTCTATACCTTGGCTCTGATACCAATCTTGTCACACACCAGACGGGGCTGGGACGGAATACTGTGTCCGAGGGCGTGACGTCATCACATATTTCGAAACACAAGGACACGACATGGAGAACGACCACCAATAAATGGACCGTTTTGAAATCATTAACTCGATGCATGTTTAAAAATAGATAAGTTTTACAAGATTCAAAAGAAATTAAACATTTGCGGAAGCGAAATTTAGTTTTCAAAAGACAACGAGTATGACGAAATAAAAAGTATTTGGATAAATGGCATAATATTGCATGTAGATACACATTAGCACTGTCACGAAAGTCAAAGCTAATACCTGGGAAAAAATGCTAAAAATACGGCCAATCAGTTAAAGTTGAGTAATTCATAGTTATGTAAAACGTTTTTCATGAGGATCACTAAAGCGTTTTAATGATACAGCTTCACTCAAATTATTTTGAAAAGATGTTAGCACATTTGAATGTTCAAACAACGTTAGAGTGGAACTAAGATATCAAAACGTATGTGACAATCTTAGAGATTACGATTTCAACATACAAAACACATGAGACTATTAGACATATACTATATCACATGAAAAGTATTTGCAATGCTGTTGCGCTAAAGCTCATGACACCGAAGCTCAATTGTAAAAGAAGCATTTTTAGGCCCAATAGTATTCATTCGCCTAAAGTATCTGGACATTATCACCTATTGACAATCCGACATGGTATATATAGTTTGTTCGTAACTCGAACTAGTAAGCGTACTTACCCGGATAAGGGATAATCTGTCCTAATAGATATATTATAACAACTCACGGCTCACGTACCAGTACGGATTCGGGTTAGAAATTATCGGTTCATGATAGTTCGGGTAATTAGTGGTCTATTCGTAACTTAGGCAACACGTAACAGGGAAAGTAGATCAAGATACTTATGCCATAGTAAAATCAACCAATGTATTTCCAAAAGAAAGGCTCTAAGAATTTGCATCCATAAGTAAAACAAAGTATGATATAAATCATGTAACCAAGTTTGCAAACAAACATTTATAAAAGCTTGAAATCATTAGAGTAAACAAGTTTGTAAACGAGCATGTTCTCACCCCAAAAGTTATAAGATAAATATAAAACAAGTAAAACGTGAGGCTATGAACTTACCTTGATGTTGTAGAACAATTAGAGAACGAAATGCAAATAATAAGCACACCACAGACGAAAAATGAAACGGCTCGACCAAGAAGATGCAGCTTAACTTAACGGCTAATACCCACTAGCTTTGGATGGTGAATTTGGGGTTTTCCGATGGATGAGTACATCAACGCGACATGTTGATGAAGGATTGAGGTTTCAAGTTGTATGCGTTTGGTGGTTGGTTAAATAAAATAATCGAAGTCACGCAAAGTATGTAACATATTCCGTATATATTACATATGAAAAAGAAACAATTATATAATTCATATGGTGAATTATATAATAAAGACGAACAACCAAAAGAATAAGTCGCAATATATAATACTTTACAAGTATTATATAAGAAACTTAAGAAAAATAATTGTAACTATATAATTCGACACGTGTTCAAAAATCACTAATTAATTTAATAAAGAGTTCTCGCTTAGAAGTAAACACACGTTTTAAAGTTACGAATTAGGTAAATAACGTTTTCAAAGATTTTACAAAAGTTATTATCTTGTCTATTAGTCGGGAATTATAAAATAATATTTTATAATTTAAGATTTCGTCATGCGTTTTAACTAAACTAATCGTCTCGTTTGTAAAAGTATAGCTTTCGTTTATTTACCGGTTTATTGTATCATTACAAATTAATAATATTAATACTATATCTCGTTCTTTTATTGGTTCTCAAAAATAATAGAAATTTTAGTGAAAATACTAAGTATAGAAATTTTTAGAAATTTTAGCATGACCTATTCGTTTATACAACGTTTCCCATATTTACAAAATTTAACATTTTCCTCTTAATCAAATAGATGTTGCAATATCCGCGCGTGTTTTAATTTATATGTAAACAAGATCAAATAATAAATAAAATAAGTAAAATCAAACACACCCTTATTAGCTATTAAACAATGAACCAAACACACCATACTCGACTGTTTCGCAGCCAACCAAACGCACCCTCCTCGGGCTTGCTAAAAAACAGCGAAAAACAAACACCCCTTTACGGCATGAAAAACCAAACACACCCTAGGTTGTTTTAAAAACCAAACGCACCCTAACTGTCGTTTAAACCCAGAAACAAACACCCCTTAGGGGCTGTTAACCCCAAAACTAAACACACCCGAAGGCTGTGAAACCAAACGCACCCTATGGTCGTTTTACACAGCCAAACGCACCCTTGTGGGGTTTGTTTTCAAAACCAAACGCACCCTAGTGGTGCTACAACCCAAACGCACCCTTATGGTGCAAAAAAAAACCCAGATCAGACGCTACTCGTTTTGGGTGGTGACGGTATGGGTAGGTTGGCAGTGGTAGTTCGGTGGAGGTGGTTTCTTTGCGGTGGTGAGGTCTTGGCTGGGAGGGTGGCGGGTTGGGCAGCGATTGAGAATGTTGACGATGGTTGTATGGCTTGACGTTGAGGTGAGGGTGGTGGCGTCGACAGTGTCGGTGTGTTGGTGTCATGGTGGAGAGGTAGAGACGAGGTGATGAAGGTGGTGTAGAGATGGTGGTGTGGCCACGGTGGAGGAGGGTGGCGTGGTAGCAGCAGTGGAAGGTGGTGACGAGGTGGTGTTGGCTTCGGTGATGATGGTGTAGATGATGACAATGTGATGGTGGTGATGAAGGTGGTGGAGGCTACGTGGAGATGATGTTGGTGGAGGTGTGTCGGCTGGTGGGCGTAAAGATGATGATGGAGGAGACGAGGTGGCAGCATGAGAGGTGGTGATGGAGATGTGGTGTGGCAACGGCGGTGGATGGCCGGAATCCTGTCGGAATCTGGCCGGAAAAAGGTGACGGCGTCGGAAAATGGATAAGGAGGAGAGTGTGTGTGTTATGACTAGTTATGAATGAATGAAACCCTAATAGGGTTTGTTTATATACACATAAGTTATAAAATGAAGTGACAAGTGACCAATAGATCAAGGTTAATGTTGTAATATTACCACAGGGACCAAAAGTGTAATCTTTTGTAAAATATTGATTCGGGGCTCGTTTAAGCCTAGTTTAACGGAACGATTCAAAAACACGAAAGTATGCACCGTTTGCGTACAAATGATTTTTCCCATTAAAATCGAGTTATTTACAGTTAGTATTTTATAAATGTTTTTATAAATTATTTTTAAAATGTTTATTTATTTATTGGGTATCATGGGTAAGCGTTGTCCGTAAAAATAAAACTTTATATTGAGGCATTTTCGCGACTATGTACCAGTTTTTAAACAACATTTTTGAATAAAATGTTTAAAATAATTAATTAAATATTTTTATTTAATAAAATAAAGTGTTTTTAAAAAAAAATTAAATATAAATTATTCTTGTGTCGGCACGCGTTGCGTGCGGTGTTCAAAACTTTGCGAGGCTATTTAAGTCATTTTCTGCTTGGTTTCGTGTCTCGGGTAAAACTGAAAAGTTGTCCGGAATGTCGTTTTACATCAAATTGCTTTAGAGTCCGAGTCGTGAAAACGTAATTTAGTGGGTCGTTTTTGATAAGTCAACTTAGGAATAACATATATCTTCTCGTTTTCAAGTCAAATAAGTTTGAAAAATAAATTTGTAAATGAGAGATAATAATAATAATTATGATTTATTATTTAAATACGTTTCAAAAATTTACCGGCTACGCGGTAATCGTTTTTATGTGACCGTAAAAGGTCAAAAAGTCAAGTCGGAACCAAAAGTCAAAGGGTAAAATAGTAATTTAAAGTTCTGAAATTTGCGGGGTGTGACATTACCTCCCCCTTAAAGGAATCCCGTCCTGAGATTCGATTTGAGTTAACCGATTTAGTGACCAAGAAGAGATTTAAGATTTGAGAATCAGTTTTAGACATGACGTTGATAACTTCATTCAGCAAAATTCGATGTTTCGCACCCTTAGTATACATAAATTTTGGTTAGGTTTGACCAGGATATATAACCATCTGATAGGAGCATTTATAGAAAAATATCGTTAAAAGTTTTATGATTGATATAAACGTGTTGTAAGGAAAGTCTCTTGATAGTGAAAACATCAAAGGAGAAAGTGTAGGCGCGTGGGTATGTCGGTACAAAGGTTTAAATGTTTAAGGGCAGAGTCTAGGTTTTGACATTAATTTTCGGATTATGAACTCATATTTTTTATGTCTGTACGGTTCGAAGATTAATATCGGACGAGGCTAAAGGGGAGTAAGTATTTCAACTACCTTAGGTAGTACAGAGGATGAATCATGGCTCAACACACCATAAGCAGACGATGCGAATAAAGGTATAACCGAACAGCTCTAACCGCGACCTAATAAATAGACGTGTCGTAGAATGAGAAATAATAATAATAAAGAAACGTTGCACACAACGTTTAATAACGAAATAGACAACCATATATGTTTGTGCTTTAGTTTAGTCATCGAAATGCGTTTTTACGAACTCGTTAAGTTTTTGAAGACGTTCTGACTTTCTTACGAAAAGTTACTATTTATAGAAAGTTTCCATTTTAGGAAAGTTTTTAGTTTCGGGATGTTAATAACATCCCCTATTTTAATCGTTTCCATGTTTTCAAAAACGAACTAGTGAAACCCTATCGTCTAACCAAAATCCTTAGCTCGCTAAATATATATATATAAAACTGCTATATTTAGAAATGACCAACGGCAACGACTTATCATTTTTAGAAAAATCCTAAACCTTCGTTTTAATATTAAGAAGCTCCACGAATATTTTCAAAGACTTTCGGCACTTAATAAACCTTTTGTTGGGATTCTTGATTTGATGAGACAAAGTGAATAAAAGAATGAAACAAGATGGAAACAAGAAGGACCAAAATTTGTCATTCATGAAAGTTCTACTAGATGTTAGATGAAATAAAGATTTGGTCAAAATAGATAAGAATGAATTATTAATGAGAAGATTAATTAATTGATTCTCTCATTAATATATTAATTAGTTTCCTTGTAAGCCTAGGACTTATGCTATAAAAGAAGGTCCAGGCATTTAGAAAAATCCATCCATAGAAAACTAGAGCTCTCCTAATGAGAGTCTAGATAGTTAGATAGCAAGTCGACAGATGAGAGTCGAATAGTACACTATAGTTAGTTGGTGTAGCCCCAAATTATAGTTGGGGTAATAGGGAAACGTTCAATAAAAAAAACCTTGTGATAACTTTGATTGTGTTCTTTATTATTCATTTGTTTTATCAATCATTGTTATTGTTTATCCTAGATATATAAGATCTAATCAATCTTGAGCTATAAATGATCTTATCAATTGGTATCAGAGTCTGGTGGCTCTCGATCGTGGATCTACAAGGTGTTATATGTCAAAGAACGAAGATAAAACCCTAAACACAACCAAAAGAATAACTCGAAGCGTATGTAATACACGACATGTGTTACATCTAAAAGGTGACAATTGGAATAAAATGGTCTAATTATATAATACTTTCCAAGTATTATATAAGGAAGATGATAAAAATAAATAAAACTAAACAATTCGACACGCACCCGGATATCCCCAAATGATTTAGTAGAAGGTTCCTTGATGAAAATAAGAGTACGTTTTAAAGTTGTGGACTAGATTGATGAAATCTCTAAAATTATAGTTTACGTTTGATTATCGGGTCTTCAACGATTTAATAATTCTTAAGACATTTTCAAGATAATAAATAAAGTAGATTTGTAACAATTTACTAAGCGTAGCAGTTTATAAAAATTGTCGTGGTCCCCCTCGGCATGACGTATTTATGAAATTTATTTTCGTTATGAAACGTTTTCCATATTAATGAAAGTTAATTATTTTCCCTCAATTGAATCAATCCATGTTGCAAAACATTCACGTTTCAATATATATCTAACTAGACTAATTAATTACTAAAAATAGGCACAACCAAACACACCCTATATGGGTTGTTTATACGCAACTCCAAACGCACCCGCAAGGCTATGAAACACAAAACAAAGATAATGAATATCATGTATGTTTAACCACAAAATCACCATTTAATCCGATTTCATATTTATAAAAACTTTCATTATATTTATTAGTCGAATTGCAAAACCCAAACGAACCCATCTTGTTTTTCTCTAAACCAAACGCACCCTTAAGTGCTTTCCTACCACCCAGAACACCCTTATGCCTTCCTGTTCACCCAAACACCCCTGTATGGTTTTTATGCTACACCAAACACACCCTTGTGCGGTTACACAGCCAACCAAACACCCCTTTTGGCAGTTTTGCTAAACCAAACGCACCCTCTCGGTGCTTCACTTAGAACCAAACACCCCCGTGGTGTTTCTGTCAACCCCAACGCACCTCGGGTGCATCCATAAAACCAAAACGCCCCTTTGGCTGAACCCCGAACGCAAAACCACCCTTGTGCTGCTGTTTTGACTATACCAAACGCACCCTTATGTTGTACATTGAGCCAAACGTACACTTGGTGCTAAATAGAATAACCAAACGCACCCTTGGTGCTCTTCGGAAACCCAACGCACCCTTATGGGTGTTTATCGAATCCAAACGCACCCTGGTGTGCTTCATTTAAAACCGAACGCACCCATTTGGTGCTAATTTTACAAAACCAAACGCACCTTATGGTGGTGCGTGGCTATGAACATCAAACACACCATTTGGTAATGGCGGGGTAGAGATGGTGGTGTGGGTGACGAGGTGATGGTGAGTCGCTGTTGGTGTGTGGTTGTTGGTGGATGGTCGTGGGTGGATGGAGGATAAGATGATGTTGTGTCTCGGTGGGTGGTCATGGGGCCTGTTGGATGGCGTTAGCAGCCAATGATGAGCGGCTGTAGGAGAGATATACGATGAGAGGGTGGTGTAGATCGGGTAGATCGGAGTGAAGTGGTGGTGTATGGCGTCGGTGGTGGTTCGTCGGAGGTGGCCGGAAAAGGGTAGGAGGCGCCGGAATATCAAAGAGAGAGATATATGCGTGTTTAGGGTTTTCTAAATGAAAATGAACCCTAATAAACTTCTTATATATACCAAAAAGTTGTAATTCTATTTGACAAGTCCAAAATAATTGGGTGTTAATTGTGTAAGTATTACCACAGGGACTGAAAATGCAACTTTTGTTAAATAATGGTTCGGGACTCGTTTAAGCTACTTAACGGATGATTCAAGACACGAAACTTGCGCCATTGCGTTCTAAATGATTTTTCCATGAAATGTGAGTATTTACACGACTAGAAATTTCTAAACATTTTATAAAATTTATTTAAATGTCTATTATTTATTTGTGTATCCCTCATAAACTTTGTCCGTAAAATGACTTTAACTTGAATATTCACGTTTTTAACAAACGTTTCTGAATAAAAAGATAAATAATTTATTAAATTTTTTTATTTAATAAAAAGTGATAATTAAATATAATTTAATTATTTTTGTGTCGGTACGCGTTGTGTGCGGTGTTCAAAATTTTTGCGAGGGCATTTCAGTCAATTTTTGATTGTTTTCGGGTCTCGGGCAAAACTAAAAAGTTGTCCGGAATGTCGTTTTACATCAAATTGCTTTAGAGTCCGAGTCGTGAAAACATGATTTAGCGGGTCGTTTTTGATAAGTCAGCTTAGGAATAACCTATATCTTCTCGTTTTTAAGTCAAATAATTTAAAAATAAATTTGCACATGAGAGATATGTAATAATAAATATGATTTATTATTTAAATATGTTCCGAAACATTACCGGCGACGCGGTAATCGTTTCTATGTGATAATAAAATACCAAAAGTCAAAAAGTCAAGTCATACCCGAGAAGTCAAAGGGTAAAATAGTCATTTAAAATTTCAAAAATTGTCGGATGTTACAGTACCTACCCCTTAAAGAAATCTCGTCCCGAGATTTAATTGGTGTTAACCGATTATGTGACCAAGAAAAGATTTAAGATTTAATAAATCCGAGTATAAACAAGACGCTGATAACTTTATTCAGCAAAATTCGATGTTTCGACACTTCTCAATATACCAAAAATTTTGGTTAGGTTTGACCAGGATATTTAATCCATCAAAATAGGTATCTCAAAAACTATCATCACATGTCTTATGACTGACATACACGCGTTATAAGGAAGGTCTCTTAATAGTAAAAGTATCGAAGGAGAAAGTGTAGTCGCGTGGGTATGTCTACATAAAGTTTTAAATGTTTACGGGCAAAGTCTCGTTTCTGATATCTGTAATGTTCGATGATTAATAACGGACGAGGCTAATGGCTGTAAGTATTCAACTTACTTGGCAGTACTAGGATGTATCGCGACCTAAGTCTTCGTACTAGTGGCCCGAAATGAATAGTTCGACTATCTTTTCCGTCGATAGGTGTTTATCTGGTTTAAGGGGGGTTGAGTTACCTATTGGATAAAGTTGTACAAGCTTGGACCGCCCCAGGACCCAACCACAGCAACCATGACGACAATAACTATGACAAACGGTGATGAGATGCGGCGAGTAAGGACATTTCGAGAAACAATATCCCCAGGATAAAGTTCAACAAATGGGAGGAGCTCGCGGGAGAGCTTATGCGATAGACGACGAAATATGGTACTCAGTCGTTAGTTCGAGGATGAATCAACTCCATTAGCTCAAGTGTGCACAAGTCGGTTAGCTTCACAAACAGTTCATGATCGTAAAGATTTGTAACGACAAAAGTAATAACTTAAGAATGAGATCCGGTAGTTCGAGTGAGGCCTTAAGATTCTGCTGAGTGGTAAGACACGATTGTGTTTCTAGACCTTTTTAATGGATTCCGTTGATCATCGGGTTTGAGTTCATACTCATTTCATATCGGATACCATTAAGCCCACTCATTTATAATTTATTATTTACATAAAGAAGCGTCCCAATTTATGTAAATAATGAATTTGATAAACTTATGGTTCGGTGATTTACAATTTCTTTATTTAAATGAAGAGGCGTCCCAATCCTTTCGAATAAAGAGATTATAAATCAGCCTACTTAATAATTTCTGATGCAATACGTGTACTCACAAAATCTTCAAGGTGGTGGATGACATGACGCTGCATGTGCTCTAATGAGTATGGGACGAGTGTTTAAAACTCATCTTCGGAGACGGGGAATAAAACAATCAGGCGAGATCGACATAGTGTTCAAAATAATTGATGAATATACGGTTATAGTAATTAAGATGAAGGTCTTTATGAACGAGTCAACATAGAATTTATTATATCAATCCTCGTATTACAAGTCCCGCCCATACAAGACTTGTAGTACTTAGATTCACACATAATTCCATGAAAACAAAACTGTGACGGGTTTCGTATAAAACTATAATGTATAAGGTTATGAAGAAGTTTTAGAGGCTATTGTATAACTTACAATGTCTGAGGACGAAGTGAGACCATTGTGCAACTCACAATGTCTAAGGAGTAAAATGAGACCATTGTGTAACTTACAATGTCTAAAGAAATCAACTGGTATTTATATAAATAACTCTTATATAAATAAATGTACGATAAACGCATAGGGATCGAAAGCATATATATCATATATATGTATGTCATGTAAGCACTTAATGTAGCAAGTAATGCAAGCAAGTAAGCAAGTAGTGTGTATGCACTTTGAAAATGTTTGATGTGATGCAATGTTTGTGAAAACGGTTATAGTCTAGGGTAAAATATGCAACCTAGTTCTCTATAACCAGTGCTCTGATACCAATCTGTAACACCTCCAAAAATGTGTCGCAGCGGAAATATGTCCGGGGGCGTTACTTTATAATACAACAGCACAAGATACAAGAGAACGACCTCTAAATGTGTCGTTTGAAAAGTAATCTCGTTGATTTTCTTGAAATTGATATAACATTTGTCCCATAATTGCATCACAATGAAAAGCTTGAAAGTAATACAACGAGATTTGATCATTTGTATGTAAGTAGAAATCCATAAGTGAAATCTTGTCAAATTTAGACTCCAATGCACATCAAGTAAGCCAAGCATCTAATTCACCTGAGAAAAACATGCTTAAAAGGGTCAACATAAAGTTGGTGAGTTCATAGGTTTGTTTAAGTATGAATGTAAGTTCAAATGAATGTGTTTGCCTACTGTATCATCACAGTACCATGTAAAATGTTTAAGCAAAAATATTGGATCAAAGATTTGTAAAGTATGGCTGACTATTTCAACCCTTAAATAGTCACAAAATGTATGTACTTGTGTTCAAATCCAAGATTTGAAATGTATGCATGACCATTGTATCCAATACAATAGTCACCCTATGTGATTACGATTACAGACCTAAGTTCATGAAACTGCGCTTTGACTTGTATGTATGCCAATCTTTTCAGGCACTGTAAATGTATCCCAATGAATGCCAATCAATTTCAGACAATCAAAGTAAATGTTCATGTAAATGTAGTTCAATGTAACGACATGGTATAACGTTCGTTTCCAGTGATAGCTAGTCACCCGAACGGGGATGTCAACCCCAATAGATCTATCTTATAACATTCGCGCTTACCCTCCGAGTAATTAACAGTTCATGCAACTTAAGCTAATCCCTAATCATTAGAATGAAAACAAAGTTGTAGTATCCATAAGTGAAAACTAGTGATGTATCTCATCACGAGATATGTAAATGAGTATGTAAACGAGTTTGTAAACATTCATGTAAACACATATGTAATCGACCATGTAAATGAATTTGTAAACACGTATGTAACGACCATGTAAATGAATTTGTAAACACGTATATAATCGTCCATGTAAATGAATTTGTAAACACGTATATAATCGTCCATGTAAATGAATTTGTAAACAAGCATGTTCTCACCCCAAAAATATATGTAAAACTAGTAAAACATGGGGCAATAAACTCACATCGATGGTTGCAAACAATTGACAGATAGGCATCTAATATGCACAACACAAACAGAAATCAGAACGGATCGACCAAGAAGTTGCGGTTTATCTTAACAGTTATATCCTACTAGCCTAGGATAATGTATTTGTGATTTCCGAAGAAATGAGTACATCAACGCGAACACTTGATAAAAGATTTATAATTAAAGTTGAATAGCTTGGGGTTGGTTAAACAAAATGAGTCATAAAGTAAACACAAGTATGTAATTATGGATTTCGTATATATTATATAATGGAAAATTGACCGAGTATATAATTCATACCGTGAATTATATAACAAGATACACAACCCAAAGAATAACTCGAAGCGTATATAATACCACGACCATGTGATTACATCTAAATGTGACAATTAAATAAAATGGTCTAATTATATAATACATTCCCAAGTATTTTAGAAAAATATTGATAAAATAAATGAAACCAAATAATTCGACATGCGTCCGGGTATCCCCAAATGATTTAGTAGAAGGTTCCTTGATAAAAATAAGTGTACGTTTTAAAGTTGTGGACTAGATTGATGAAATCTCTAAAATTATAGTTTACGTTTGATTATCGGGTCTTCACGATTTAATAATTTTAAGACATTTTCAAGATAATAAATAAAGTAGATTTGTAACAATTTACTAAGCGTAGCAATTTATAAAAATCTCGGCATGACCTATTCGTTTATGTAACGTTTTCCATATTAACAAAAGTTAATTATTTTCACTCAATTGAATCAATCCATGTTGCAAACTTTCACGTTTCTAATATATATCAGGTAGACTAATTAATTACGAAAATTAGACACACCAACACACCCTAAATGGGTTGTTTATACGCAAATCCAAACGCACCGCAAGAACTAAGAAACCCAAAACAATGAAATGAATAACATGTATGTTTAACCACAAAAACCAACCATTTGAATCACTATTTCATATTTATAAGAAAAAAAAAAACTTTCATTATATTTATTAGTCGATTGCATAAACCAAACGAACCCTTATTGGTTTTTCTGCTAAACCAAACGCACCCTTAGTGCGTTTCTGCTCACCCAAACACTCTTTTATGGTCATTTTTGCTCACACAAACACCCCTGTATGGTTTTTCTGCTACACCAAACACACCCTTGTGCGGTTACACAGCCAACCAAACACCCCTTTTGGCAGTTTTGCTAAACCAAACGCACCCTCTTAGTGCTTTACTTAGAACCAAACACCCTTGTGGTGTTTCTGTCAACCCTAAACGCACCCTCGTGGTGCTTCCATAAAACCAAACGCCCCTTTTGGCTGAACCCAGAACCAAACGCACCCTTGTGCTGCTGTTTTGACTATACCAAACGCACCCTTATGTTGTACATTGAGCCAAACGCACCCTTGGTGCTAAATAGAACAACCAAACGCACCCTTGGTGCTGTTCGGAAACCCAACGCACCCTTGTGGGTGTTTATCGAAGCCAAACGCACCCTGGTGTGCTTCATTTAAAACCGAACGCACCCATTTGGTGCTAATTTTACAAAACCAAACGCACCTTATGGTGGTGCGTGGCTAAGAACATCAAACACACCCTTTGGTGATGGCGGGGTGGAGATGGTGGCGTGGGTGACGAGGTGATGGTGGGTCGGCTGTTGGTGGTGTTGGTGGTTGGTGGATTGGTCGTGGGTGGATGGAGGAGATGATGTTGTTGTGTCGTCGGTGGGGTGGTCGTGGTGGCTGTTGGATGGCGTGGCAGCCATGATGAGCGGCGGCTGGAGATGATGACGATGAGAGGGTGGTGTAGATCGGGTAGATCGGAGTGAAGTGGTGGTGTATGGCGTCGGTGGTGGTTCGCCGGAGGTGGCCGGAAGTTGGCCGGAAAAGGGTAGGAGGCGCCGGAATATCAAAGAGAGAGATATATGTGTGTTTAAGGTTTTCTAAATGAAAAGGAACCCTAATAAACTACTTAATATATACTAAAAAGTTGTAATTCTATATTGACAAGTCCAAAATTAATTGGGGTTAATTGTGTAAGTATTAGCCCACAGGACTGAAAACAAAACTTTTGTTAAAATAATGTTCGGTCTCGTTTAAGCTACTTAACGGATGATTCAAGACACGAAACTAAACTTGCGCCATTGTTTTCCAAATTATTTTTCCTATAAAAATGAGTATTCACTTTATAACATTTCCAAAATATTTTATAAAGTTTATATTTAAATTGTTTTGTTAATTATAAGTAACACGGTTAAGTTTTAGCCGTAACATAAACTTTAACTTGGGTATTCGCGTTTTTAATAAACGTTTTTGAAATAAAATGTTAAATAATTTATTAAATATTTTTATTTAATAAAAAGTGATAATTAAATATAAATTTAATTATTTTTGTGTCGGTACGCGTTGCGTGCGGCTCTCAAAATTTTGCCAGGGTATTTCCGTCATTTTCTGCTTCTTTTCGGGTCTCGGGCAAAACTAAAAAGTTGTCCGGAATGTCGTTTTACATCAAATTGCTTTAGAGTCCAAGTCGTGAAAACGTGATTTAGCGGGTCGTTTTTGATAAGTCAGCTTAGGAATAACCTATATCTTCTCGTTTTCAAGTCAAATAATTTAAAAATAAATTTGCACATGAGAGATATGTAATAATAAATATGATTTATTATTTAAATATGTTCCGAAACATTACCGGCGACGCGGTAATCGTTTTTATGTGACAATAAAAGACCAAAAGTCAAAAAGTCAAGTCAGACCCGAGAAGTCAAAGGGTAAAATAGTCATTTAAAATTTCAAAAATTGTCGGATGTTACATCGATCACTAAAAGCAAGAAACAATCTTTCAATTTATTAATATTTTGGTTATCTAAACTAAGTTAATTCTATTCTATGTTAAACCTATGCTAAATCTATGTTAATCCTAAATCTAACGGATAAGGAGGGTTTTTAGCCTGAGAGACTGGCACGGGTTTTGTAACGACTAAGATCAATTTAAGACACAATAACATACGCAAGTAAATTAACAAAAGATAAAAGAACGGTCTAGCCAAATATAAGAAAATTGTATTAGCCATGATTAATCCAATTATAATGTTGGTTTGTTTATTTGGTGTAATGATTACTTATCTCGAGGCGGCATATCATTCTTAAGACTTAGGCGTTACTTCTTCCTAAGACCTAGATACGAAGAATTCTGTCACAATTAAACGTATCCGCATAAAGCGTCCTTATTTTCTGATTATAATCTATCTTAGGGATTAAAGCAATGGTGATCTTGTTAAACCCTAGCTCATAGAGACTTTACCCACTTACTGCTTAAAGGCAATTCATACACTAGTAGTCCACTAACCAAGTCTTTACCAATTAATTGAGAACTACTCATTGATCCCAAGGGTCACCTGCCGGTCCAACTAAGCTCGCAATCTAAAGGTGGAGATAGGTTATTATTCGTGATCCTATTGGTCTAGATGTATAAATCACTATATCGAGAGCCATCCCGGCATCTAGATTACTTGGTCCGTATCACTAGATCCAGTTGAATGATAGGTCGCATACAAAAGCACGTAAATAAGTATAAATTGATGAACATAAACAAGCAATCAACGATAAATTAAGCAATCGATATAAACAAAACCAAACATTCAAATCTTCATAATAATGGCTAATACCCGAAGGTATTAGCCTTCAAACGTCATAATCAATATAAGAGTAATAATTTAGCCAAGGTAACTAACCGAGTTAACGAATGATACCAAAAACTGAACGATTACAAATGTATAGGAGATTGCAATTTGTTTCCTATGAAATTAATTACTATGCTCGACCTCTTCTGCTCTTCTTCTCTTCTGAAACTCGACTTTTATGATTTAGGTATCGAAAATAGGATTTAGCACACTGAAAACCCGTTTTTAGGTTTTCTATTTATAAGATCTGGAATTTGGTTGATACGGCGTATCGACTGAGGTCAATACGGCGTATCGAGGGTTTCTTGGAGTAGGAACCACGTTTGATATCTTCCAAAATATTTTATTACTATATCTTGAATACGGCGTATGGGTCTTCTCTGGATACGGCGGATTGATCTTGTTCCTTCGTGGTCTTTAGTGAAGTGCAGGCACAGATACATCGTATCTTCCTTGATGGATACGGCGTATAGGATGTCAGAATCAGTTTTTTCATATTTCTTCGTTTAAGCTCCAGAATGCGTGCCTTTTATCTAATCTTCACCAAGTACTCCATAATTACTGCAATTCTCGAATGTAAATGATTAAGTAACAATTCTTTGCAATAATTATACAAAATGGGTTATTTACATGGGATAAATGATGCTATAAAAGTGACTTTATTTGATGTCATCAAATATCCCCCCACTTGAATCCTACTTGTCCTCAAGTAGCCTTTAGAAGTTTATAAAAATGTATCCCTAAGGATTTTTCCGTTTAAGCATTTATTCGATCTTTTACAAGTACAAAATATAAAAACCAAAACCGCATGTGATATAGGTGATGATGAAAACACTCAAAATCACTCAATTAATCTATGTTTGAGGTAACATGTAACTAATTTTCGATCAATTGCTCGGTCGTGACAAGTATTCTATCATAAGCTTGGCAAGGATACACATTCCACACTAGAGCCTATGATAAAACATACTATTAAAAGAACGTAGGTTGTAGAGGTAAAATAAGATATTAGAGAGAAAATCAGTAGTTCGTATATGAGTGAGTAGAAGTTTAAAGTTTTTAGGTAAGGACCTTATATGTAGTAATGTAAGTTAGTAGTAGAGAAATAACCTCGAGTTTAGTTAGAGTATGGTAATACAGTAACAAGTTTATAAAGGTAAAATGGGTTTTTATTATAAGCCTTAGGGTTGATCATTCTAATAATCTTTCACCAAAAGTACCACACCTCAAGGCGTGAATCACCTTACATCGGCCGTTAACGACCAAATAGACATGTGTGTTTCAGATCACATCCTTATCGATTTTAAGTAGGGGTTAGGATTGGAACGATATAGGGTATGAATCTTCTATCTTTCACCAAAAAGTAATAAACCAAAAAGGAAGTGAATCACGCATACATGGCCGTATCGACTAAATAGACATGCATGAACTCGATATTACATCTATTCGAGTAAAAACCAAGGTTAATGTTAGGAAGGGAAAAATATATGTTGTTAAATAAAATTCGAAACACATAGGACTAGTTTTCCAACAGATAAGGTACAAGTTGCTAGATACTTTTCTCGACGTTACGATGATAAAGACACAACTATTTACACAAACCTCTTGATCATTGATCAAAAACAACAACCTAAGTTGGCGTTCTTGTAACGGTCAACTTCCCAATCATCACATACTTTACATACTTTTACAAGACAAGTGGCAATATCTACCACTTTATAAAAAACTTTACATAATTGGGACTTTTATATGTTACAATGAATAATCGATCCTTCATTATAATTCCCTTTCGGTTTTTGAGGCTTTTGCAAAACGATTATCTTTAAACTTTCCTCCTCTCTTTTTTTGCGATTTTTCTAATTTTTTCCTTTTTTCCATATACATAACTACGAATCTCGGTATAATTTCACCATCTTCACGATCATAATAACTCCGGATATTCCTTCGATAATTCTTCATTCTTGCGGAAGTACCAGTAATTGTGATGGTATAGTTAAAAATACAATTGTTGAGTTTTGACTACTTTATACATTCCCATTTGCGATGTGCAAATTTCTTCCCAACCGTACCAAAGATAGAAAATGACACAAGACTCGGGAAATACATACTTTACACTTTAAGCAACTAGCAACTGATAAATAAATTAAATCTACTGGTGTTAGGTCTAAGGTGTAAAGGTTTGTATCAAATAATAGTTGGTGTTATTTCCTAAAGGATTGGTCTTCATGTTTTTTTAGAGGTATCTTCTCTTATATGAGAGTAAACAAATGGTTTATTCGGGATTTAAAACTAACTAGTGGTTAGTTAGTTAATATAACAAACATGGATAGGCTTTTTTGGGTGTAATCCTTAAAAATTTACGATCTTTAACAAGTTACTCCCCCTTACTAAATCTTATAGTAACTATCACTGTGATCTCGAATAGATATACCAAGTCAAGTTCTAAAGTCTACAACATCACCAGCACACTCATATTTTTATGGAATTTGCGTAAACATTTGGGAACGGATAAGGTTAAATCCTCACAATATCTAATATGGGTTATTGTGTACGGGTTATGCAACTGTTAATTTCACAAAAGTATACTTAAAAAAAAATTAATTTGAGCATAATTTAAGCATTTTAATATGAAAAATAGGACAAGTATGCATTCTAATTCCCATCCCCCCATTTGAATTATACAACATCCTTGTTGTATAGATAAAGCATTAAAAACGGGAATTAAAAGAATTAGAATGAGAAACTCCCCTGATATTTTGCTCGGTAGATTCTCCAAGTTGAGTTTATGAGCAAGAATGTGTGTTCTTGTAAAATAGTCTCATGAATAATCAGAATGGCACTACAAACACACAGAGGATTCCAGATGATCGATACTTCACCAACATTGTCGATTTCTTTGCAGCGAGGTCATGTGCAAAATATAGAAAAAACATGCAAAATCCTATCTCGGTACCTACGGTTAATTATAAATAAACTAAACAAATTGTACATGAGACCAATACGCTATATCCATAAACTGGAAGACGCCGTATAGAAACCTGTAAAAAGTATCTAACTACGGGTCAGTCTGCCAAATACGTTGTATCATGTACATGAATACGTTGTATAGACAGAACTAACAATAATGTTTTAAAGTGCATAAAATTAAAAGACTGATAGTGCCAGACATTCAATTCGCCCGTATGGTATGGAGCGGATACTGCTGTATTGATGTCTTGGGCAAGACAACACGGATAAAAATAAATAACAATCCTGGTTGTCTCTCGGAAAGCACTTTTGTTTCAACTAGTCTTTAAGTTAGACTTTTTCTTCAGCTTCTTTTACTCCATCTTTTGCCTTTATTACGAGCCATCCCTCATCCATAATGCGAAAAAGTTCTTGATAAGATTGACATGCATCAACGTTGGTTCTTGAGTGGTCGGTGATCGCGTTTCTTTATGTGCAACATACTCATTATCAGCTATAGATATGAGTTATTTATCTTACGAATCTTCTTAATACTTGATGATTGATGGATCATGAATGTCTTTCTTGTCTTGAGATTACCGGCATTTTCGATCTATAATTCCTACCAAAGATACGGTTAATATCAAGATAAGGGTCATAATCCTTTTCAGTTTTGGCGTTCGCATACGGTCCTTGGACGTGATTTTCCCATTGAGCGAATGGGGCATTTTCATGAGCATTTACTTTCTTCCAACATTCTTCCAGTTTTACTAGTACATCATGATCTAGTTCGTGAAAGTTCTCAAAACTACTTTTCAACCATGCGTTTGAAATTTTATTCTCCGGGAGTTGCATCCCCCCATGATTCTTCAAATCTAGCCTTATGCATTAAAGCTTCTTCTTTCAACTTTCCATTAGTCAATTCATCATACCATTTGTAATCCTGGTGAATTGAGAACTATGTTCATACATCCAACGCGGAAAAAAACAATCCCTATGGTAGTTTCTTACCGTTACAAAAACCCATAATATTTGAACTACACGCGTGGCCATTTAGGTCTTTCCATTCTTATAAAATGATATGGTTCGCATATATGGATCAATAGTTGAATGGTAACTCGTTTATCTGATATGTTCTTCAAGATCCCCCATCATATTATTATTCAACTCACACTCCTCGTAAGTCTTGATTCCTTTGATATGTTGAGGGGGTTTCTGTAGTCAGATTCCTTCCATTCTTTATTGTTTAAAATGTTGTTATCCATTCGTCTTTTATTCCAACTTCCATTCATACAGGAATGGAATAATACCTTTTTAGTCCTTCCATCCACTTTCATATGGCTTTCGAATGATGAATTGACTCGTGATATGAATTCAAGTGGATCAATCCCCCAGTTATCTCCCTCATCCAACATTTCTTCTTCTTCATCATAGGATTCGGGATAGAATTTATAGAAAAATTTCTCAACAAGTTCTTCCCAAGTGGTGATTTTTCCTTCCCCCTCATTTATCCACCATTATCGTGCATCATCAGCTAGTGAGAGAGGGAAAACCTTTATGCGTAGTTGATGGGAGTCCACACCATGAATATTGATTAAATCAAGTATTTCGAGCACCTTAGCAATATGGTCCACCACGTCTTCATCAAACATTCTGTGGTATGCATTACTTTTTAATTCCATCAAAAATTCCTTGCTGAGTTTAATGTTTATATTATCATTGGTATTTGGTTTAGTAGAATTTGAGTCAGCTTGAGCATTTTCCATGTATTTTATTAAAATTGGTTCTGCCATAGTTCTCATAGTAACTTCTTCAATCAACTAGCTCTGATAAGTATGATCTGTCTGAAGAAAGATAGAAAATTAAGCACGGAAATCAAATACGGAAAATTTAAGCTTTGTTACTATTTCAGATGATCGATACGCCGTATTTAATAAGTCTGAATACGCCGTATTAATATTTTGAACGAATACGCTATATTGGACAAGAAAGTTGGATACGCCGTATCCAATGGAAGTGGATACGCCGTATCAGGTTATCGACCAGAACAATGTATTAGAAAACAATTAAACACACAAAACAATTAAACTAACAAACAATTAAACAAACAAATATACAAGCAAATATACAGTATTATACACTAATTTATATTATGCTAATTCTAATTGTTAGATTATTCTAATGTTAAAAACCAAAATATCAAATAAAATTCAAGATTAAATTTTTTACTCCCCGGCAACGGCGCCAAAAACTTGATGTGTCGTTGTGTGGTTGTAATTTATGTTTCAAGTTTTAAATTTATATTTTCCCGACTTTACCAAAAACAACACTTTAACGGGCAGTGTACCCGGTCAGATGGGAGTTTCGTGGTAAGTAGGGTGTCGATCACTAAGAGCAAGAAACAATCTTTGTTAAACCTATGTTAAACCTATGTTAATCCTAATTCTAATGGATAAGGGGGTTTTTCAGTCTGAGAGACTGGCACGGGTTTTGTGGTGACTTAGATCAATTTAAGACACAATAAAACACGCGCGTAAATTAACAGAAGATAAAAGAGCGGTCTAGCCAAATATAAGAAAACTGTATTAGCCATGATTAATACAATTAGAATGTTGGTTTGTTTATTTAGTGCAATGATTACTTATCTTAAGGTGGCATATCATTCTTAAGACTTAGGCGTTACTGTGGAGATCGTTTAAGCCCATCTAGAATATGTTTTACAGATACCATAAATATGCAACGGAATATAAAGAACAGTATATTATCAAACAAGGTTTTTATTCTCATACGTTTCCACCTTGCTCCAATTCTATACTTTGAGACTACTAACTAACTATTAACTATCTAGCTAACCAACTACTAACTATCGTGTACACACACGTTTTCTAGACTCTCATTAGGAGAGTTCTATGTTTCTGGGATACCTAAAACCATATGCCTGATATCTCTTTATATACTAGAGATATCTAGGTTTACAAATGATAAGAACAAATTACAAAAGATAAGAACAAATAATATCTTCCTAACATATAATATTATCTTTATGTATCTTTATCTTCTTAAGGAGATCTTCTGAAATCTTCAAAATCTTCCACTTTTTGAAGAATTCATTCTTTTTGCGTTTAAGTCCTTTTGTTTCATTCTTTTATTCACTTTGTCTCATCAAATCAAGAAGCCCAACAGTTACTTCTTCCTAAGACCTAGATACGAAGAATTCTGTCACAATTAAACGTATCCGCATAAGGCATCCTTATTTGCTGATTAAAATCTATCTTAGGGATTAAAGCAATGGTGATCTTGTTAAACCCTAGCTCATAGAGACTTTACCCACTTACTGCTTAAAGGCAATTCATACACTAGTAGTCCACTAACCAAGTCTTTACCAATTAATTAAGAACGTACTTGTTGATCCTAAGGGTCACCTGCCGGTTTAACTAAGCTCGCAATCTAAGGGCAAAGATAGGTTATTATTTGTGATCCTATTGGTCTAGATGTATAAATTACTATATGGAGAGCCATCTCGGCATCCATATTACTTGATTCGTATCACTAGATCCAGTTGAATGGTATGTCGCATATAAAAGAACGTAAACAAGTATAAACTGATAAACATAAACAAGTAATCAACGATAAATTAAGCAATCGAGATAAACAAAACCAAACATTCAAATCTTCATAATAATGGTTAATACCCGAAGATATTAGCCTTCAAATGTCATAATCAATACAAGAGTAATAATTTAGCCAAGGTAAACTAACCGAGTTAATGAATGATACCAAAAAACTAAACGATTACAAAAGTATAGGAGATTAAAGGTGTTTCATATGATTTGTTACTTTGCTCGACCTCTTCTGCTCTTCTCTCTTCTAAAATTAACTTTTATGGTTAGTGTCAAAGTATGATTTTAGCACACTAAATACCTGTTACTTAGTTTTCTATTTTTAAGGTCTGAAATTTGGTCGATACGGCGTATTAAGTGAGGTCAATACGGCGTATCGGGGGTTTCTTGGAGTAGGGACCATGTTCGATATCTTCCAGAATATTTTATTACTATATCATGAACACGGCGTATAGACTTCTTCTGTAAGACGTATTGAATCTTGTTCCTCGTGGTCATTAGTAAAGTCAGGCACTGATAAGCGTATTTTTCTTGAGGATACGCATTAGGATGTCAGAATCAGTTTCTTCATATTTCTTCGTTTAAGCTCCAAAATGCGTGCCTGTTACACTAATATTACCAAGTACTCCATATTCTGGCAATTCTTTAATATATCGATTAAGTAACAATTCGTTGAATAATTATTACAAAATTGGGTTATTTACATGGGATAAATAATGCTATAAAGGTGACGTTATTTGATGTCATCATTTATTCCCCCTTGATCCTTACTTGTCCTCAAGTAGCCTTTAGAAGTTATGAAAATGATATCCCTAGGATTTTCCGTTTAGCAATTTATTGATTTATTACAAGTAACAACAAACACCACAAAATAGGAAGATAAAAACACTCAAATCACTCAACTAATCTATGTGGTAACATGTAACTAATTCGCTCAATTGCTCGATCGTGATGAGTATTCTATCATAAGCTTGGCAAGGATACACATCTCCACCACTAGAGCTAAGGAGTAACAAGTTTATAAAGGTAAAATGGGTTTTTATTATAAGGCTTAGGATTGATTATTCTAACAATCTTTCACCAAAAGTACAACATCAACAAGGCAGCTGAATCACACATACATGGCCATAACGATGGAATAGACATGCGTGTTTTTATTTTGATCACATTCTCATTCGATTTTACATTGGTTGGAATGAAGAATGATTATAGGGTATGGATGCTGCTACTTTCACAAAAGTAATAAACAACAAGGCAGCGGAATCACGCATTCATGACGTATGATAGAATAGGTCATGCATGACTCGATCACATCCTGTTCGAGTAAAACCTATGGTTAAATGATTAGGAAAGGGAATAAATTATTATTAAATAAAAATTACGATTTATTTTCTGACGTTACCCATGATTAAAGTACAAAACTATTTAACAAATCGTATTGATCATAGATAAAAAAACAACAATCCTAGTTGGCGTTTCCGTAACGGTCAATTCCATTCATCCAATACTTCACATTCTTTTACAAAAGACAAGTCGGTGATATCTACCTCGTTTTACAAAACTTTACTCGTTGACTTATAAGACGTATCAACGAATAATCGATCCTTCATATAATTCCTTCGGTTTAAGCTTTAACGAATCGACTATCTTTAAATTTTCCACTTCTTTTTTTGTTGCGATTTTCTGATTTTTCCATTTTTTAACATAAAAACATATTATGAATTTCGGTGTAATTTCACCATCTTCACGATCATAATAACTCCGGATAATTTTCTCCATGATTCTTCATTCTTCGGATGTACTAATAATTGTGATGGTAGTAAAAATACATGAGTTTTGACTACTTTATACATTCCCATTTGTAATGTGCAAATTTCTTCCCAACCGTACTAAAGATAGAAAATGACACAAGACTCGAGAAATACATACTTTACACTTTAAGCAACTAGCAACTGATAAATGGACTTAATCTAATAGGGTAGGCTAAGGTGTAAAAGTGTAACGAAACAAACAATTGGTGTTATTCCTAAAGGATTGGCTCTATTGGTTTTTCTAGGGGTATCTTACACTTATAATGAGAGTAAACAAAGGGTTTATACGAGATTTAACTAACCAGTGTAGTTAGTTAATAAAACAACATGTATAGGCTTTTTGGTTGTAATCCTAGAAATTTACCAATTTAAACAAGTTACTCCATCTAAATCCATAGTACTCATTATTGTGGTCTCTAATAGATATATCAAGCCAAGTTCTAAAGTCTACAACATCACCGACACACTCATATTTTTGTGAAATTTTGGTAAATATTTGGAAACGGATAAGGTTAAATCCTCACAATATCTAATAAGGGTTATTGTGTGCGGGTTATGTAACTAGTAATTTCAGAAAAGTATGCTTGATTTTTTTTAAATTGAGCATAATTTAAGCATTTTAGTGTGAAAAATAGGACAAGTATGCATTCTAATTCCCATCCCCCCATTTGAATTATACAACGTCCTCGTTGTATAGATAAAACATTAAAACAGGAAATTAAAAGAATTAGAATGAGAAACCCCCTGATATTTTGCTCGGTAGATTCTCCAAGTTGAGTTTATGAGCAAGAATATGTGTTGTAAATGAGTCTGAATACGGCGTATCAGGGGTTTCTTAGAGTAGGGACCACGTTTGATATCTTCCAGAATATTTTATTACTATATTTTGAATACGGCGTATTGATCCTTGTTCCCTTGTGGTCTTTAGTGAAGTGCAGACACAGATACGCCGTATCTTCCTTGATGGATACGGCGTATAGGATGTCAGAACAATAATCTTCAAATGTTTTCGTTTAAGCTCTAGAATGCGTACCTTTTTGCTAATCTTTACCAAGTACTCCATAATTACTGCAATTCTCAAATACAAACGATTAAGTAACAATTCTTTGCAATAATTATACAAAATGAGTTATTTACATGGGATAAATGATGCTAAAAAAGTAACGGTATTTGATGTCATCAATTTGCTTCATATGGAATTATTAACAAGACACTCCATGCATAATTTAAAGAAGAAGGAATTGAACATCACACATCCATTGCTCGAACAACTAAACAGAACGACGTTGTCGAAAGACGGAAGCGTACTCTGGTTGAGGCTGCTTGAACAATGCTTTCGGCTTCTAAACTTCCTTTTTTCTTTTGGGCTAAAGCTAGAGCAACCATATGTTACACCCAAAACAGATCTCTCATC
>BQNB010056681.1:0-38569 GCA_026074375.1 Tanacetum coccineum
AGAAAACAGACTGAAACATATGAAAACAGATGGATACGTCTGAAAACGACCGAAAACGGACGAAAACATATGAAAACGGACGAGAACCTGCAAAAACAAAAGAAAAAGTGTGAAAACGAATGAAAACGTGTGAAAACGTGCGAAAACTGACGAAAACGTACAAATACAGATGAAAATGTGCGAAATCGTAAGAAAACGTGCGAAAGTAGACGAAAGCGTGCGAAAAGGGTGAAAGCGTGGGACATCGGGTGAAAGCGTACGAAAACGGGATAGCATGCGAAAGCTGACGAAAACGTGCGAAAGCTGACGAAAACGCCCGAGAGCTTGCGAATACGCGCGAGAGCTGGCTTAAACGAGCGAGAATTGGCGAAAACTCGCGAGAGCTGGCGAAAACGCGCGTGAGCTTCCAAAAACGCGCGTGAGCTGACGAAAATGCGCGAGAGCTGACAAAAACGCGGGAAAGCTGACGAAAACGCTAGAAAGCCTACAAAAATGAGCGAATGCGGACGAAAGCGTGCAAAAACGTAAGAAAATGTGCAAAAACATGCGAAATCGGACGAAAACGTGGGAAATCGAACGAAAACGGATGAACATGTAAAAAAACGTGTGAAAACGTAAGAAAATGTCAAAAAACGTAAAAAAAAGACAAAAACGTAAAAAACGGAGGAAACATAAAAAAAAGATGAAAATGAAAAAAAAAGACGAAAACGTAAAATAACTGACGAAAACGTAAAAAACGAATGAAAACATAAAAAAAAGTAAAAAACGGACGAAAACGTAAAAAAAAGACAAAAACGTAAAATAACTGACGAAAACGTTAAAAACGGACGAAAACGTAAAAAAATGGACGAAACGTAAAAAAACTGACAAAAACGTAAAAAAAAGGATGAAACGTAAAAAAGACGAAAACGTGAAATAACTGACGAAAACGTTAAAAAAACAGACGAAAACGTAAAAAAACTGACGAAGACGTAAAATAACGGATGAAACGTAAAAAAAAGACGAAAACGTAAAAAAACAGACGAAAACGTAAAACAACTGACGAAAACGTAAAATAACTGACGAAAACGTTAAAAAACGGACGAAAATGTAAAAAAATGGACGAAAACGTAAAAAACAAACGAAAACGTAAAAAAAAGACGAAAACGTAAAAAACAGCTGAAAACGTAAAAAACAGACGAAAACATAAAAAAAGGGACAAAAATGTAAAAAATCAGAAAAACACGTAAAAAACTGACGAAAACGTAAAAAAACGAAGGAAACGTAAAAAAAATGACGAAAACATAAAAAACTGACGAAAACGTAAAAAAACGGATGAAACGTATAAAAAAGACGAAAACGTAAAATAACTGACGAAAACGTTAAAAAAATGGACGAAAACGTAAAAAAACTGACGAAAACGTAAAATAACGGAGGAAAGGTAAAAAAGACGAAAACGTAAAAAAAAGACGAAAACGTAAAAAAAGACGAAAACTTAAAAAAACGGACGAAAACGTAAAAAAACGGCCGAAAACGTAAAAAAACAGACGAAAACGTATAAAAACGTAAAAAACGTAAAAAAACGTAAAAATACCTACAAAATGTCAAAAAAATCAATTAATTGCAATTTGGGCAAGATTTGCCAACACTACAAATAATGAGGGAGTGGTAGTGTGAGTTTTAGTAAATTTACACTTTTGGTCCCTCCATGTTTTTTTTAATCTTAAATCATGTCTTTTTAATCTAATGAAATGGATGGTCAAGATTTGTCCTTTGATATGCATGGAGAAACTAATATGCAAAATAACTCATCTCAGCTAGTTAAAGAATTTGCTTATACTAATGTGATAAGTCAAAAACCTATAATTTTGATTCATGTGATAAATCAAAAACCTATGATTTCTATTCATGGTTCAATAACCATTGTATTTGGTGTAGAGTTTGTGAAAGATAATACGTTTGGACTTCTATTAGTGAACAACAAAATTTATCATTAAAATAAACATGATCAAATATATTTCGTAATATTTGTATTTTAGCTACAATATTAAAAATCATTGCGGGTGTGACCTAGGTTTCAAAGCCATGAAACGCAGTGTGTTTTTATGTTTAGAAAGGCATTTTTTTGTTGCTTCACTTCCATGCTAGGTATTCAAAAACTCATAACCACCCTTAGATGTGTGGTTGTGTTGAAATAAATGTGGCTTATATCCACTTGATAAGATTCTTCATACAAGTTGCTAACAAGTTGCTTTATTCTTTGCCATCAACTTGCTTTTACTAGCAAATGTGAAGAAGTTTTAGCCTATAAATAGGACTTTAGTCTTTGAGTTTCAAGCACACCAAAACACACACAAGCGTCTCTTGTAGTATACTTCTCTTCTTTTCTTTGTAATAGTATATTTCTAGTTTATGAAATATATATAAGTTTGGTGTTATGATCTCTTGTTTCACTTTCGTATAGCTTAATTTTCAATAAGCTAGTTTGGGATATACTTGTAGTGTTGAATTATTCACACTCTTTACCTAGTCGGTGGGATATTATCGTGGTTATTCCACAACAAGTGGTATCAGAGTCGAGGTTATTTTTAGTATGCTCTGTGGTTGCAATTTAATTTGATCTTCCACATCAGAAAATAATTACATTGGTCTTTTGATTAGAAGCTGTTGAAAATTAATTTGTACTCGAAATGGTGGACGACAAAGTTGACAAAGTACCTTCCACATCCACATTGGTGGATCCAACATATTCAAGCTGGGCTAGACCAGTCTTGACGAATGTAAGATTGGCGGTGGAGGTTTTTGATGCACGGGCCATTTCGGTATGTGGCAAAGTGAGGTTCTAGACGCTCTTTTTTAGCAAAGTTTAGGCATTGCCGTAGAAGAAAGTAAACCAGAGGATGTAGAAGAGAGAAATTGGTTAACCATCAATCGGTTAGCTTGTGGTACGATTCGTTCATGCCTTTCGAGAGAGAAACGATATGCTTTCTCAAAAGAAACATCTGCCTACAAATTGTGGGTAGCAATGGAAGAGAAATTTCTGAAGAAGAATTGTCAGAATAAGCTTTGTATGAAAAAACGACTTTTTTGCTTCACATATGTAGCAGGTACCACAATGAATGATCACATTACTAGTTTTAATCAGCTAGTAACCGATTTGATGAATATGGATGAGGTGTTCAAAGACCAGGATCTAGCATTAATATTGTTAGGATCGCTTCCAGAGGAGTATGAGTTGCTTGAAACAACTCTACTTAATGGGAAGGATGATGTGTCTCTTAATGAAGTTTGTACTGCCTTGTATAGTAAAGAACTGAGAAGGAAGGACAAGAAAATTAGTTCAAGTGGAGACCCAGAGGTTTTGCTAGTTAGAGGTCGTTCGCAGAAGAAGGGCACCGATAAGAGATGGAGATCCAAGTCAAGGCAGAAGCTAAGCAAAGATGAATGTGTCATTTGTCATGAAAAAGGTCATTGGAAAAGAGATTGTCCAAGGTTGAAAACCAAGGACAATCATTACAAAGGGAAAGCTGTAGCGGAGGCGAATGTAACCAAGTGTGACGATGAAGAATCAGATCTCTCACTTGCAACATCGTCAAGTAGAAATGCTTCTGAGATATGGCTATTGGATTCCGCATGTAGCCATCATATTACACCACATCAAAAGTGGTTTAGTAATTTTGAAGAGCATGAGGAATTTGTTTATACAACAGACGAAACTCCCCTCGCTACGTATGGTATTGGTTCCGTTCGATTGCAGAATGAAGACGGAACAATTGTGACCTTGAAAGGTGTTCGTTATTCGCCAAAGTTGAAGAAGAATCTCATTTCTGTTGGTACCTTAGAATCTAAAGGGTTCAAAGTAAAAGCAAAGGATGGGGTTATGAAGATCATCTCTGGCGTACTTGTAGTAATGAAGGGTATTCGTAAAATAAATAACACATATCACTATAAGGGTAGAACGGTTGTTGGAAGTGTAGCAGCTGTTACCAATGGTGATAGAAATTCAGAAGATATAAAGCTATGACATATACGCTTAGGACACGTAAGAGAAAAATCCTTGAATTTGCTCATAAAGTAAGGATTATTAAAAGGACTTAGTTCCTGTAAGTTGGATCTCTGTGAGCATTGCATCAACAGGAAGACGACAAGGGTGAAATTTGGGACAGTTATCCACAAGACACAAGGTATCTTGGATTATGTCCACTCTGATGTGTGGGGTCTCTCAAATACAAGATCTCTAAGAGGGAGACACTACTATGTGACCTTTGTTGATGACTTTTCTCGAAAAGTATGGGTGTACACTCTAAAGACAAGGATGAAGTCCTAGGAGTGTTCATCAAGTGGAAAAAGTTGATGGAAACTCAGACGTCTAGAAAGATCAAACATCTCCGAACAAATAATGGCGGAGAGTATAAAAATAATCTTTTCACAAAGTTTTGTGAAGATGAAGGCATCGTCAGGCATTTCACTGTCAGACATACAACACAACAGAATGGGGTGGCTGAACGCATGAATCAAACCTTGCTAGAGAAGTTCGATGTATGTTATCCAATGCTGGGCTAGGTAAAGAATTCTGGGTTGAAGTTGTGACGTATGCGTGTCCCCTCGTTAATCGTTTGCCATCAACTGCTATTGAAGGGAAAACACCATTTAAGAAATGGTATGGAAAACCTGCAATAGATTATGATTCCTTACATGTATTTAGTTCCGCTGCATATTATCATGTAAATGAATCAAAGCTGGATCCTAGAGCAAAGAAAGCATTATTTATGAGGATCACCTCTGGAATCAAAGGCTATCGCTTATGGTGTCCAAAGACAAAGAAGATGATCTTTAGCAGGGATGTCACCTTTAATGAATCTGCCATGTTGAAAAAGGTGATTGTTGAGCAGTTAGATGGAACTCCTAAAAAGGTGAAGTTTGAAAGAATAATTATACCAGCTAATAAAGAGACCGGTGATAATTCTCCTATGGTAGAAGGAGATTATGAAGAAGAGGAGGTTCAAGCCGAAGAACCTCAAGAGCAGCAACATGAATCAATTACTACTAGCAAGCCAAAAAGAAACACTAAAAGGCCTGCTTGCCTTAATGATATGGTGGCTTGTACATCTTCAATTGCAACTGATGATGTTCCTACTACTTACTCTGAAGCGGTTGAAGACTCAGAGAACGAGAAGTGGAGGATTGCCATAAGCGAAGAAATGCAGTCTCTTCAGAAGAATCAAACGTGGGAGTTGACTAACCTCCCAGAAGGGAAAAAGGCAATTGGATGCAAATGGGTGTATGCAAAGAAAGAAGGATTTCCTGGCCAAGATGATGTTCGCTACAAAGCAAGATTGGTAGCTAAAGGCTACGCTCAGAAAGAGGGAATTGATTATAATGAAGTTTTTTCTCCAGTGGTAAAACATTCCTCTATTAGAATTTTGTTGGCTTTGGTAGCACAGTTGGATTTGGAACTAGTTCAGATGGATGTGAAGACTGCATTTCTACATGGTGACTTGGAAGAGGAAATCTATATGGTTCAGCCAGAAGGATTCAAAGTTGCTGGAAAAGAGCATGAAGTATGTAAGCTACATAAATCGTTGTACGGATTGAAGCAATCCCCAAGGCAGTGGTACAAACGATTTGATAAGTTTATGATGGAGTCGAAGTACACAAGAAGCAAATACGACCACTGTGTCTATTTGAAAAAGCTACAAGATGGGTCCTTCGTATATCTTCTTCTATATGTAGATGATATGTTGATAGCTTCTCAAAGTTTAGACGAGATTGAAAAGTTAAAGACTCGGTTGAAAAGCGAATTTGAGATGAAGGATCTTAGTGAAGCAAAGATGATTCTCGGCATACAGATAGTGAGAGACAGAAAATCGAGGAAGCTTTTTTGACTCAAAAACAATATTTGAGAAGGGTTCTAAAGCGTTTTAGGTTCGACAAACAGACAAAACAAGTTAGTACTCCACTTGCTTCTCAATTTAAGATTAGTGGTGCTATGTCACCGAAAAATGATGCAGAGAGGGCATACATGGAAAAGGTGCCCTATGAAAATGTTGTTGGTAGCTTAATGTATACTATGATATGTACTTGACTAGTTATTAGTCATGTTGTTGGGATGGTGAGCAAGTATATGCATAACCCTGGAAAAGGACATTGGCAAGTTGTTAAATGGATATTGCGATATATCTAAAACACAGTCGATGTAGGGTTAGTATTCGAACATGGAAGTAGTTAGTGGGTAGAAGGATACTGTGATTCAGACTATGCCAGAGATTTAGATAAGTGAAGATCTACGACAGGTTATGTTTTTACTCTGGCAAAAGCTCTAGTAAGTTGGAAGTCTGCCTTACAGTCAACTACTGCTTTATCGACTACAAAAGCAGAGTATATGGCGATGACAGAGGCTGTAAAGGAAGCAATTTGGCTTTAAGGGTTGCTCGATGAACTTGGAATCAAACAAAAGTTTGTCACGATGCATTCTGATAGTCAGAGTGCAATTCATTTAGCAAAGAATCAAGTTTATCATGTAAGGACAAAGTACATTGATGTTCGGTATCATTTCATACGAGAGATACTGGAAGAAGGTAGAGTTGGAATCCAGAAGATCCATACTTCTAAGAATCCTGCAGATATGCTGACTAAAGTAGTAGCTAAGATCAAGTTTAATTAATGCTTAGACTTGATCAATGTTGTGAAAACATGAAGATTGGTTTAAGACTTCGTCATTGGTTGACATCAACGTTAAAGAAAGTGGTATTCGCCAAGGTGGAGATTTGTTGAAATAAATGTGGCTCATATCCACTTGATAAGATTCTTCATACAAGTTGCTAACAAGTTGTTGTAGGTCCTTGGTTTAGGAAGTGGGAGCAAGTTGTATGAAGCAACTTGAAAGAATCTTGCAACTTGGAAGCATCATGGAAGCAACTTGGAGTAAAATTTAAAGCCTATAAATAAAGGCTTTCACTTTGATTTTTAGTACACCCAATAAACAACAAGTAGTTCTTGTAGTGTTCTTTTCGTATTTCCTTTAGTTGATTGTTGTATGGTCTAGCTTAAGAAATATAAATCATTTGGTGTTATATTCTCTTGTTCGCTTTTGTATCGTTTAATTTTCAATAAGCTAGTTTGAGGGTATACTTGTAGTTTCGAATTATTCACACTTTTTACCTAGTTGGTGGCATATTATCGCGGTTATATTCCACAACATATTGTGCATTTCCCACAACCTGAACCGACTCCCTGCCCGTCTGATGTTGTTCCTGAAAAATATTCCGTTGTGCACTTAATTATTCTAAGCTTGAAATAAAGCTTTAAAACTGCTCAAGAGAGGATTGCTTGTTTGGGGGAAGCTATTAAAGCTTCAAAATGAAGAATATGTGGCATGAATTAGGGGGAAGCTAATTCAAAAGCTTCTCCTTAACCAGAAGTGTATGGGTTACTTAGTTCGTACCTATTAAAGTATTTCTCCTACAAGGTACTATAAAGATGATTCATGGTGGAGTGCAGACTTGAAGTCAAATGAAAAGCAGATTCTAGAAAACTTCAACATGACCAGAAGTGCAGGAAAATGAAGTTTTCAAGACATGCAGCTAATTCAGCAACTTCGTGATGACAAGAAGTGTATGAAGAAAGTTGAGCCTTCAAGTAGATCAAAGGCCATTGAAGACATCATCAGCATTGGAAGCTTCGTGGAAGCTCTTGTTCTTAATCATTATGTACTTGTTAGGAAAATATTGAAAGTAATTCCGTATATCGTCCCATGGAGGAAGATTGTTAGGATTTTATTTTATGTGACGACATTACGGAATTACCATAGGTTATCATAGTCACATACGCAGGGACTAGATTAGGCAAGATTGCATAGTTTAGTAGTGTATGGACTATATATACCCCTCCAAGGCTTCCATGGAGGGGTTGAGACTCTTGTAACATTTTCACTTTTCATATTATTACACACACATTTGTTTCTCCCTCTACTCTCTCTCTCTAAACATGACTACCATATGGTTTGATTCACCAAGACCACCGGATCAACGATTCTTTTATACTTGACAATTTTCGGAGAGCGAGGTTGCGTTCTTAGGTTGGGGTTTACGATTTTTGGTCCGGTTGGTCGTGTCATTTTTATCATTAAATTTGTCACATCGTTATGTATCATGGGTTGTTGTCTCGGTTACTGTTCATGTCTCGGTTACTGTTCATTTACTGTTCATTCATGGTGTCTCGGTCACAGTTCATATCTGATCTTACTGTTGCTAATTTTAGTGTCTTTTTCTTGTAAAAATGTCAAGATAATGGGTATTATATGTTTTACATGTTTCTGTTTTCAATACTCATTCAGATCTGCTATTTTGTGTACTTAAATGATCTTGTTCGAGTTTTTTTATGGGTTTCTTCATAGCGAGTTGAACAAAAAGACAAAAAACAGATCCACATTTTCAGGAAATGTACAAAAGGACAGGTAGCGAGTTGAGAAAGCCACAGTAGCGAGTTGAAGAACAGACAATGTAGCGAGTTGAAAAATAACAGGGTAGCGAGTTGGCAGATCCATAGCGATTTGGATTAGCAAGTTGGTGTACAAGTACAATGAAGCAAATAATCTAATGCAAAATATAAACGAACGAGGCCCAATTCTTAGACTCAGTAACGAGTTGGCTAAGTTGCTTGGCAGCGAGTTACTACAAAAACCCAACCGAAGTCAACTCGGTTCCTAAAACCGAGTTGACGGGTCAAACTCAACCGACGTCAAACAGTTAAGACAGAAATGAAGGAGGAAAAAGACAGTCTCGAATCATGACAACACAAACACATCAAATACCCACGACTCACTCTACTCATAACAACAAAATCAATCAACTACAACAACAACAAGCTTCAACAAATCCAACAATCTACCTATATTCTCCTCGTCACAAAATCAATCAATAAATCCAACGTGTCTAATCCTAATCCCATCGTCATAAAATACCACATCTTCTCCATCACCATCATGTCTCAAACTTAAAGAAAAAAAATACTCATCGTCACAAAATACCCATGGTTACACTCTTGGGCCGGGTTACATTTTAATGATTCCGGATCGTGTCTCAAATCTGTCATTCATGTGTGTTGTGATTCATGGTTTAACAGCTTATTTAAAGCTTATTTTGAGCTTATTTTGTGGCTGATTTTGGGTGAAAACGCCATGGAAATTCTTTTTTGTGTTGTACCAGTTTGATGTTGTTACTGTTTCGATGATAATTTTTCTTTGTCCCTTTATTAGTCAAAACTTAACAAGATCTGGTATCAGTTTTTCCAAAAGTTTTCGTGGTTGTGGCTGGTCTTTGTTTATTGTTGTTTACAAGCTTATTCTGCAGCTTATCAGATCGTGGGCGGCTTAAACTGCTTATTTCATATGTTCATAGCTTATTCATGGGTCCGAATAGCTTATTGAGCTTATTTATGCATTAACAATAGTCTGCACTGTTATTGTAATGTTTAAAAATGTTCTTGCCAGCGATTTGAACAATGACAGGGAACACAGAACCGGATTTTTAGGAAAAAAGTACAAAAGTACGAAAATAGCGAGTTAAGCAGTAAAAGCAGTGAGTTGGAGCAGCGAGTTAATGTAGCGAGTTACAGTACAATTGAAGACAACTCTCTAACATCAAAAATTCAAACGTTATGCTGCCTAAATTTCCTCAGACCAACGAGTTGTCAGAAAATAGCGAGTTGAGTTGAGAAGACTATAGCGAGTTGTTAAAACTCATCCCAAGCCGAGTCAACTCGGTAATTACCGAGTTGACCCGGGTCAACTCAAACGAGTCACACTGAGTCACGAATCAAAGGTCAAAACCAAACAGAAAATGTTGAGATAAAAGATAGAAGTCAGGGGACTCTGTTTCACTGAAACAGTTAACCAACAACTTCACATCAATGAAACACAACCAACCACATTACAACTCAATTACACTGCAACACAACAAATCTATTACTCTGTAACTATTATCCCACCGTCACAATTAATTTCAACCACCAAGATCCAAATATCTACTAACATCCCATCGTCACAATGAATCTCAACCACATCCTCCCATCTCAATCTCGAACACCTCAATTGACTTCGAACGAAAATACAATTGGAACAATAAGATCTCTCGATTCGCTGCTCCGACAAGAAAGAATTACAAATCTTTAAAATATTTGGAAACAAAAACTCATTGATCTGTGACAAGTTATACTTGTCTTTCAATATTCGAATATAATGAAAGATCAATAACAAATCTGTAATAATCTTTCATTGTTTCGTTTCATGAAAACACAACAAAACCTACCTGAGACCTTATGATAAAGATCTTGAAGCCTCCGTTTTGCACTCGGTTGTCTCGAACAGAAGAAAAAGAGTCAAAGATTTTCGTGGTTGAGTTAACGGGTTTAAAAGGTTAAAGGGTTTAATGGCTAACAAGTTTGTTATTCATCATAAAAGGTGAAGGGTTATGGAAGAAGACGAGTATCTGTTCTTGGGAGAGAAGAAATTTGGAGGCGTGTAGTATGAGATTAGGGTTATGAGATACTAGGGAGTGTGCTTTATATATTCCCTAATCTAGGGCTAATAGTCCTAAGTTAATGGGATGATTTAGAACTGGTGGACCGAATATATAAATTGTTAGTAGGCCGGGTTTGTGTGATGATAGGCTGCCGGATTTTTTATAGGTGTTGGACCGGTTATGGAAATTAATAACATGAGCTGTGTTATGATAATTGAGCCGAATATGTTTAAGGTTTATATATGTTAAGCTCTCATTTTTGGAGTTCAACGTCGTGTTCATCGGATTGAGACAAGTAGTCAAAACAAAATTAATGTCGGGTATGTTAAGGACCGGGGTTTTAAGGCATTTTAAGCTAAATTTTCTTAGTTTATGTATTATGAACTAAAATTTGATTAATGGTTTTAACCGGTATTTAAAATGACAAAGTGACAATATTTTTTTTAAGTGACGAGACCGGGATCAATTTTATAAAGAATCATGGAACGTAAATCAAAATGGCTATACTTGACATTAATTTTTCTAAGTAACTACGGAGTTGATTGAGTATCACTTATTTGAGTTTGAAGTTAGATTTCACGAAGGCGTGTTCTTATTTTTATCTTGAAGTCGGGGTTGGTTGGATGCATGATTTTAATGATAACTTGCTCGAGCTTAAGATTTAAGTTGAAGACTTGGTTTATATAGTTACCATTAGTCAGGGTGGATGGTTGAAGACCTGGTTAACTATCACTTAAAGGAGTTACGTTGTAGTACTCAGTGTCACACGCTGAAGACGTTGTGGATAATCACAAGAGGTGATGAATGTCTCATACTTTGGGGGAAGTATTGAGTACTTAGAGATTTGCTTGGAGCACAAATTCTCTACACCACTCTTCTAACTTTAGTGCAAGCTTAAGTCACAAGAACGGGAAATTCTACTTCAGTTTCAAGTTTGGTATATCGGATTTACTCCATCAGTGGTTACTTCAAATAGCCTGCAAAGGGATTGGTAAAGATAGTCAGAGAGAGTTAACGAGTAGAGATTTGATCGGCAGTTGATTCTCACAGGATACATTTGTGCTAATTTTATTCTTCTTACAAGATTTTAAGTATATGTGCGTACAATGTTTTGCTGATTCTGAGGTATCAAGACCATCAAGGGGGAAGGAAACATACATCTGAAAGCACAACGAGTACACGTGACGAACTTCATACCTTCTTCTTATTTGAGGTCATTCCGGGAAGACAAATGTCATGACCGTAGAGAAAATCAATGTTTAACTCGTGGATTTTGGTGTACTATTCTAACTACGTGGGGGAAGAGATGTAAGAAACAGTTTCTGATGACAAAAGAGGTACACAATTGTATGATGATTCCTCTAGTTAGTCAGTATCCTACACGAAGAAATGTGTTCATCCGGGACGTACTTGATTTTTATGGTACTGTTTTGGTGTTGTCATTTCGACTACATCCGGTACCTAGTTGTTTTTATGGTATTGTCTTGGTATTATCATTTCAACTACATACAGGATAAATTGCTTACACTCGGGGCTTAGTTGACTTTGGTGTAGCAATTCTCATCTGCAATTTCTAGAAGAGAGAAAAGTGCATATTCAGGTCTTAATTGATTTTGATGTTACGTTTTTGACTTTATTGATGGAATTGAATGTGTACTTTGGGTTTTTGGGCTTCATATAATGAGACTGAGTGCATCACTTCAACTACATGGGGGAAGTAATCTCTTGACACTTTTGGTATGCATTACTTCAGCTTCTAGCGGGAAGAAAAGTGAGGAGAATTGTTCTAGCGCGAGAAGATACGTTGTTGATCTATTTGATGATTCCCCGAATGGATAATCACTATGCTTATTTTTAAAAGGAGAAGCAATAGTTGATGTGGTTTGCTACTTATTCCGCTGTGCACTTAATCATTCTAAGCTTGTAAGAAAGCTGTGAAACTGCTCAAAAAGAAGATTGTCGGTTTGGGGGGAAGCTATCAAAGCTTCAAAATGAGGAGGCTCATGATGAGACAAATATTCAGGAGCCCCGAATGCTTTGGTGGTGAAAGTTTAAGAGATGTTGACTACATACTTCTACAAAGAACATAATGATATCTTCATTCCGTTATTCAGGTTGACATCATCTTAAATTTGTATATTATATCTTGTACATTATTAAGTAGTGTATGTTTAGGTGTTATGTGTCAGTGTATAAATTTTTAATATGAGTTTTAGTTAAACTCAAAATCCTTCAAAATTCTTATACTTGACACTAACAGATTCCCTCATTAATTTGAGGGAGAGCATTAATATGTTCCCATATTGGCTTGTAAAGAATCAAAACATTTTTCTCCCATATTTTTAACATATTTGAATCAATTGATATCCAAAATATCAAAGGGTTTGAAATTTTTGATAGGGGGAGAAAATGTGATTAATATATGAAATCTGATAAAATGTGATCTTAAAGACTTAATCAGGTACTCGCCTTCATGTGTAAACACTTCGAAGGATCGATGCACATGTTAAGGGGGAGAATTTTTAATGAAACAAAACAATCATGGTACAAATGCTTTGATGTTTACATCACTCGTACCCTGATTGATTTTCAACTGGTTTTATGGCAAAGTGAACCGTACCAAAAGACCGACCCTGTACTTACTTTATCGGAGTTATAAGGATGGTAAGGTTAGGTACATGTTCCCATGATCCCGCCAGAGCCGGATGGATCTACCCAGGGACAATCCACTAGTTAGTGTAGAAGTCCTTAGGTATGATACAAAAAAGGAGTAGTACCGTGAGAATATAGGGAAAGAGTTGCCCGAACTGAGATGGAGCTAGTACTGGAATAAACCCAACAAGGTACTAGTTATGAAGTCTCGGTAAGCACTGAAGGGGTTGAAGAATGAAAAAGAAATGTAAAGATAAAGGGTGAAAAGAAAGCAGCCCTCCTTACACATTAGGTAGAAACCGGGTCAAGACATATGTTGTCAGAATCATGTGGTTGATTTTTGATATTGAAGACAAGTATCATGGACCCAGTGATACGCTGCACAACCCTCCCTAGCCAATCAAGGTCTCTCAAAAGACTCTTGTTTCATTCTCACAGAGTTTTACACATTACTATCGACCCTCTCACCCCGAGTTAGTTGGTATTGAAGAGGTGGCAATCATCTCCAGCCTCCGCTCACGAAAACCAAATTGCACTATTGAGTCTAGAGCTAAGAGATCATCATAAATCTCATTAGGATACTATTCCATATTACTTGTTCCTTTTCACATGTTGAAAAAGGTTATCATAAGAGTCCTACGCATTATCCTTGTGATTTTGCCAGAACATCCAAGTGAAACTTATGTATTTACAATGAATATGGAAATCCTGCTTGAGCCAACATCTAACAAGCTCATGGTAGGTAACTTATGAGATCTAATGGTGGTTAATTGGGGACATGGATATCGAATCAGTCCAGATTATGAATTGACGATTGATGAACTTTGATAAAAGCTTAACACTCTCGATGTGTCACAAAATTACTTTCTCAAGTGACACATCGATTGATTTTCAAATCAATTTTCTTCTTCAATCGGTAAGATAGTAACTAACCAATTCACTCTTATTGTGCTGTATGCTTTGAGACGTTCCGATTAAGAGAACAGGCAAGTAAGGCGACTTTGATGTTTATACATTAGAAGATCCGACACTTATGCTGGAAATCCTGTCAAGGAGATTCTTCTTAAGATTGAATCTACCTGATCACAGGCCGGTCCTCACGGATTCGAAGGTTACTCCAACCAAACACGGGTGAATGACAAAGCCATATTCATCCCATAACTTTATTACTAACTATTTTATTACAGGATCATATAAAGATGGAGATGGTGTCAACCTGTTCCTGCAAAGTCAAGTTCATAGCCACATGCTCATACTCAAGACTAAATATCGGTATAACATCAAGAAAGATTAACCTAAAGCTTCCACATAACTCTGATTTCAACTCCGCTTTAATATGTGAAAGTGATGAAGTTATGTTTGCTGAAGAAGTAAGAATTATAAAGTCAAGATTTCAGATTTGCAACAAAGTATGAAGGATTGTCGGTCGTGAGTCACAACGTCACAAGATGGTGTAATTCACAGATGATGATGAGAGATTGCATTTGGCTGATGATCTCAAGATAGCTCAAAGATCACATACAAAGACAAGCCCAAAGGAACATAGCTAAAGATCACTACTCAAAGTAAAGATATCTAATTGATGAAATTATGTGGGCATGGAATTTGGGTGGGGAGATAAGCTTATTCAAAAGCTGTCTTAACCAGGAATTGTCTGGGTTACTTAGGTCGTACATATTAAAGTATTTCTCCTACAAAGGTACTTATAAAGATGATTTCATGGTGGAGGCAGACTGAAGTCATGAAAAGCAGTTTCTAGGAAAACTTCACCATGACCAGAAGTGCTAAGGGAAAATGAAGTTTATCAAGACATGCAGCTAATTCAGCAACTGATGATGGACAATAGAAAGTTGTACTGAAAGAAAGTTGATGCCTTTCACGTAGATCATAAGGCCATGAAGACATCATCACATTGGAAGCTTCGTGGGAGGCTTTGTCTTAATCATTATGTATTGTTAGGAAAATATTTGATTTAAAAAAAGTTTTTCATCGTTTTATTCCGTTTTATCGTCCCATGGAGGAGATTGTTAGGATTTTTATTTTATGTGACGACATTTACGGATTTCACATAACACACCTAACAGATAATTACCATAGGTTATCATAGTACATACGCAGGGACTAGATTAGGCAAGAATGGCATAGTTTATAGTGTATGGACTATATATACCCCGCAAGAGGTTCATGGAGGGGCTGAGAATCTTGTAAGCATTTTCATTTACTTATTATTACACACACATTTGTTTCTCCCTCTACTCTCTCTCTCTAAACATGACTACCATATGGTTTGATTCACCAAGGCCACCGGATCAACGATTCTTTTATACTTGACAATTTTCGGCTACGGTTTACGTTTCCGTCATTTTCCCTATCAGCAGGTTTGCAATCCTTCCATTTAACCTCACATTCAAATAGAAACTGAAACACAACCAATAATTATACAACTAAGAAACAAAAATACCCACTATAAAGAAGAATCAGTATGAATGGAAGTGTAGAGTATCACCTGTTGGGGCACCGAATTAAACAGAGGCTCAGCCTTTTCGTCTCGGCATGATTCTAGTTCCGCTACTGAGTCACTGCACCTGACGCCTGACATGGATCCATCATAAGCTCAGTAACGGTACTTAAGTAATAATCGTATAGTATTTTCACCTAAAATGATTCTACCATGGAAAATTTAAGTCGCATACTATGTTATAATACAAAACACGTCTCACCTCTCCCCTTCTGCAACCTCACGATTTCAGCTTTAAAGCTTCTACCTCAAGATCCACTCCACTTCCTGCTTAACCATATTAAAACAAAATAAGCATAGCCTAAATCCATCAAATTTACAGTTAAAATTATTATATTTTGAACATCAGTCACAAAAATACATAGTATATATGTTAACAAATAAAGAACATGGAGCGTTAATCAATTAAATTATATGCATCGAGAAAACATAGAATGCAGACAGAAACGCAACAGTAATACTATTTGTTTATGTGGCACCTCTTCAAAGTTTAATACTCATAGCAAATTGTCTCAAGTTTTGAAAAATATACAGACAAAAGCACGATTACAGTTTCAAACTTTCTTTAGTTGCAGACTATAACCAAAACGTTTTATCAGTTCAAATACTTATAGCCTCATACTTATACCATTACATCCTATTGCGAATTAAAAGACCATATAAACAACAACAATAAAAATGCAGGCGATAAATTTGTAACTTACCAATAGAATTAGTCTCACCATCATTTCCATGAACTCTCACCGCATCCTCAAATGCCACAACCACATCTCTCGGCACACCATTCCTCTTCCCTTTCCCACCCTTCCCTCCAGTTCCACTAAACGCCTATGAACCACATCAACCTTTGGCACATTAAGCTCCTGAACAACAACAATTTCAGTCGACACATATCCAATATCAGTGTCTATATGTGTGTTGATGATGTTACCTTTAAGATGAAGGGGATCAAACCCATAAAATTAAACAAAATTCGAAACACCAAAATTAAACACGTTTTGGAACCCACAAAATTAAATATGAACCCACCAGCAGATTTTTTAAGGCAATAATTAAAACTAAAGTTTCCCTCAAAATCAAAAAATTGAAAAAAAATCCATCAGATTATAATCAGTTACATGCAATTACAAACTCTGTGTTAGAACTAATCTTGTTCATTATCTTGAATATATAGACCTTCAAATTGTAAAGAAAAAAATCTAACTTTAAATATTAGAGTTAGAAAACTTACAGAAGTCTTTTTTGCCTTTTCTTGCAACGAATCACCACCGATGAATCTGAATAATATGTGGTTGTGTGTGCGTTTTTAGAGAGAGATTAGCGGTTGTGTGTGTGTTTTAGAGAGAGATTAGCGGTTGTGTGTGTATTTAGAGAGTAAACAAAGGTATGAAAGTGAGAGAGAGAGACGCAGTGGAAGAAGAGGGGGGAGACACATGTGTTATAACCCAGAGGAATTAGAAAAGTGAGTGAGATAAATATTTAAAAAAATGGGTCGGGTCAACCAGCGGTTTTCGGCGACTTTTTCGGCGGGTCGAATAGCGCATTTAATGCAGCTGCTGCCTTTTAATATAAGATTAGTAATTTTAAATATAAACAATCATTAGGATTTATTTCAATATTTATTATACAATCGGATCTGAAACATTGGTTATTATTAAACTCGGGTACTTTACATCTCTTATCTCCTTTATATATTATTAAACCGACTTTTGGTAGACACCTAAGTATGTCCACTCATCCGCTTCATTTTTAGTTATGTGTCTCTTCTCGAGCTTTTCGACCCGATCTTACCTAATCGTAGCCACTAACAACCTACCTTATATCCCATTAACAATGTCTTCTAATTGCATGATCGTCACCTGTGTTCTACAATCCAGTGTAAGCAGTGATTCATACATTCTCACTTTCGTTGATTTCTTTGTATTTTTAGGTTGTGTGTTTTCTCTCACTAGCTAGTATCGTCGTTTACTTTGGGTATGCTTATGATTTCATTATTTTAGTTTTTATAGTTTCAGTTTTTATGAATGTTTATGTTGTTTAGGATGTTGGGGTTAGGTTGTTCTTTGTGATTGCAGTTTATGGTGTTATAGTTTAAAGTGTTGTATGTTTGTTAATGGTTGATGCCTCTAATTTGTGTTTGGTTTATTCAAGAACTACTGTTTATGTTTTTTAGGGTGTAGGGTTTTTTGTGTGAAGTAGATTAGTAACCAAGTTGTTGTTATTGTTAATTGTTTTAATGTAATTTACCGTTGGATATTTTGTGTCGAGAGTAAATAGAGAGTTCCCACGCTTCTAGACAGAGTAATCCACCTAAGTAATCTGAAAGTAAGACAGAAACCCGTTAACTCGCCCTCGTGTGTTGACTCCCGGATCCAAGCTCGGGCGTGAAAGTAATACTTTGTAAGAGGACAAAGGGGCTATAAGTAAGAGCCAAGGGGCTGTCAGTAATAAAAGTGGTGTGGTGAAATTAAAATGTTGTCCGTTCAAGTATTAAAAGTGCTATGGGTATTTATACTACTTGAAATGCACAGTTTAGAAATACTGGTTACTTGATATACCTTGGGAATGAACGAGACACCTATGCTAGCCTTTGCCTTGGGATGTCGTACTTCTTGGAGACATCGCGTCATAATTCCCGGGATAGTGATGTTGCGTAAGTGTTTGTTATTGTCCAATGGTCTAAAGAGGTGTCCTTCTTTATCGAGTCTAACGTTTTGTCTTCTTTCGGGTTGATGTAGTGCGCCCGTCCGGACCCGTCCAGACCCCGTTGGATATGGGGCCCTCCGGTAAGTACGCTACCATGTCCCCCCCGAGTATTACCTAATAGTCGCAAACTATTAGAGTGATACTTAAAAGTGCTCAATTGAAATGACCGGAACAACTGATTTTACTTCTGTCCCCTCCATTTTCCTCTTCTTCTTCCTTTTTTTAAAAAAAAAAATGTCCTCCTTGATGAATATGGGACAAAATCCATAATTACAGTGGGTTAAAATTCATTACTTGCTTCCGCCCCTTTTCATCTGGGATGAACACGTGGCACGCATCTTGCAACGGAGGGTCAGGATTGAGCCTTGCCAGCTGTGTGATTTGTTTCCGCGACCCAAAGCCCAATGCTCTGCCTATAAATAGCCCCCTGCTTCTTTTTTTACTGCGTGTAAAATCTTGAGCCGAACATCCCTTCTTCTTTCTGCTCTTCATACTTTCAGGTATATACTCCTTCCTTTGTATTTTTGTTAATTTGTCCCCTCCGGTATCTTTGAAAATGTCCGAAGAGGATCGAGACGTGGAGACCGTCCTACCTGTTAAGTCTGACATGCATTCCTATTCGTCCACTATGACTGCCAAGGATGTAAAGAGCTTTTGACCTATCAACGAATAACATTCTTAGATTGCACCCGGAGGCCCTTACTGCCGAATTGACTATGGATAAGGTTACCGGATGATTCTATAGTCTTTACGAACAACATTTGAGTTTTCATATAGAGTTAAGGGTGCCGTTTTCCCACCCTTCTTTTGGCTGTGCATGACCATTACCGTGTACACATCTTCTCAATTAGTACCTATAGGTTACTCGCTGACCCCTGTTCGAGTTATATTGTCGAGTCAACATATTGTTCCTCGTGAACTTTGTTCCTGTAGTTAATAAGATCGCAAACAAGGGGTTTGGATTTTACTTTTTGAGAGGAGGGTGGTCCGGGAATCCGGTGGTAAGATTTAAACGAGGACCTTTCCGGTTTGAAAGGTGAAGAAAAGGTTTTTTACTTTCTAGATCGAAAAGAGCTATTCCTCAGGCCAATGGCTTGGAGGCATCACGATTCCTACATACATGATCCTCTACCGACAGATTGGCTTCCGCGCCTCTGATGTTTGTGTCATTGACCCATACAAGCATCGTTATTAGACCCATACCCCTCCGGACCTACTTTTCACAGCTGGGTTGTGGGGCGCACGGCATTGGATTTCTCTCTCATGGATTTCTTCCAAGTTTCAAAGATACCGAGGGGAATGGTAATGACCCCTTATTATTTATTTATGGCCCCTTCCCTTTTTCTTGTTGGAGGGTATGCTTTTTCTTTTTCCTGAATCGTTTTTCCCTCTTTTTTTTTGCAGTTGTCACAATGTCTGAGTATCTACGATTCCCTTTCTTGGATGGTGCTACTATCGAACAGGGTGATGCCCTTTCTGCTCGAGACGCTATTACCTCACATACCACTGGTCCTTTACCTGCTAACCAATCTCTTCCGGAAAAGACTGCCAGGCTGAAGGAAGTGGAAATTCCCGATCCCAAAATTGTTGCTATTAGGGAAAGGAAAGCCCGTGCGGCCGCTAAGAAGCGAGCCGAGAGAAAAAGAGCTGCTGGTGGTGAGGGTGGTTCGAAGGGGAAGCCGAAGAGGCGTAAGGTTTCCGCTGTCCGTCCTGAGGAGGAGGATTCTACTGAGGAGGCCTCTTCCGCGAGTCCTCTTCGAACCGTTGCACCCAATCCCTCCTTTCTGCTAAAAGATGTTGATGAGGGAACTGCTGAGTCTCGAGAAGACGAACATGTCAGCGTCCCTCATAACGATTCTGCTAACACCAATCCTGATCATACTGTAGAGCACGATGAGAGCTTTGGTGAGTCAAGAGGACACGGAGAGGCGGTTGAGACTAATCCTGACGATGAGACCAGACTGACTGAGAGTCCCGTTCCTGCCCGGAACCCTGAAAAGACAACTGTCCAAGACCTTGTTCCCATGGTCCGCTCTAACCTAGCTGGTATGTTTGTATATCTTTCGAGATTTCTTTTCCTGCGTATGCCTTTGTGTATTTTCTTAACTTGGTTTTATTTGTTAGGAGATCGCGCCGATGGAGCTGAGTCCTCTCGTCCCGGCTCTGTCTACATTCCTGAATGGACCATCCACCGGAGGTCTCGAGTGGACACTCCTGAGGAGTGCAGGGAATTGTTGACACATCTGGCCCCCCTGCTGTTAGAGAGGAGATGAATGCTTACGAACATAGTTACCCGCCATGGAAAGGAGCCTGTTTTTAGTATTGCCCGAGGGATCATGGCACAAACGAGATGCTCCTCCTCCAGTTTGAAGGCCCTTTAATGATGCCCCTCGGGCCTTGAATGAAAGATGTGGAAATGTAAACCCGCCAACAATTGTGAGCACCCGGAGCAGGGGCGAAATGGACGGACTTTACCCATGCGTCTAACTTGTACAATACTTTATCCAACAGATATCAGCAGGTCCGAGGGGAGCATGCCGGTTGTGCTGAGAAATTGACTGCTGCTGAGCGGGAGAGGGATGAGTTGAGGGCTGTTAATGCTGATCAAGTCTCTCAAATTAAAGAGTTGGAAGCTGAACTTGCTAGAAAAGACTCTGCTTTGGTCTTTTCCGATCGGATGTCCAACGAGAGGGCTGTTGAGAATGAGAAGCTTGTGTCTAAACTCAGGTACTTTGAAAAAGAAAAAATTGACTCCATTGGGAAGCTCCTTCCTACAGTTGTCAGGCGTCTTTTGAATAGCCATGAGTATAAGGAGAGCTTGTCCATAAAGGTCCTTTTCAATTATAGCCATGACAGCCGGGGGGCCAAAAAGTTATTCGCTGTGAAGCGGTCTGAGAAGGACCTCATGGATGTATTGAGGGAGGTCCAAGGTTTTGATCCTTACTCCGATACGAGGATGACCGTCGAGTATGACAAGCTCTTTACCAAGACTTATCCTTTCGTAGAAAAGATTTCCGGTCTTCCTCGTCGGACTGTCCAGGAGCTCCTAAAGATGTATCCTGTTCCTCCTCCCCCAGACGCCCCGACCAAAGTTAATCCGTCCTCCCAAGCTCCTGATGGTTCCAAGTCTGTGCCCGAAGGGGCTAATGTGTAACAAATTTTTCTATACGGACATGTATGTAATAAGTAGATGTACTTTTGACTACTTCCGAACATTGTACCATTTTGTCGAGAGTCTGCTGAAGACTTTCTTTTGTCGTGCTTTACATGCTTTTGTTATGCCTTGTTTTGCTGTGTTGTCTATTGTGTCTTATTATTATGTGCATCTTCGTAACTTTATGGTCACTATGATTATAACCCTTATTTGCAGGTCCGTCCTGTTCGGCTGGACTAATCCCTGTGACCGGTCCGGATTTATTATGTCTGAAGGGGCCGGGCCCTTTAGTATAATTTACTATTCCCTGACCTGGTTCAGGGTTTACCATATCCGGAGGGGCTAGGCCCTTCGGTATGATTTATTATTAGTCCATGTGACTTAGTTGTCTGTGGGTTTATCATATCCGGAGTGACTAATGCCCTTCGGTAATGGTTTGATCGTCCAATGTGACTTAGTTGTTTTGTGGGTATAAATCATCATCCGATGACTAGGCCGTATTCGGTAAGATTTATGTAAGTCCCTGTGACTTAGTTGTTTGTGAATATCATATCCGGAGGGACAATGCCCTTCGAAATGATTAATTATTCCCTGTGATTAGATGTCTGTGGTTTTCCATATCCGGAGGGCTATAGGCCCGTCGTATGGTGTTGTGTATCTCCTGTGACTTAGTTGCCTGTGGGTTTATCATATTCGGAGGGACTAGGCCTTTCGATATGATTTATTAGTCCCTGTGACTTAGTTGTCTGTGGGTTTTCCATATCCGGAGGGGCTAGGCCCGTCGGTATGTGTTGTTAGTCCCTGTGACTTAGTTGCCTATGGGTTTTCCATGTCCGGAAGTCATAACAATCATTCATTAGAAAATTGCTTTACCCATTGAAATTTGGGGTACGAGCTATCACATTCACTAGTTAAATATAATGTGTAGAGATACAGAACTCATAAAATAATAAAACCTACAAATAGCATTTGCGCAAGTTGATCGCGTGCCAAGTCCGAGGGACTACCTTGTCCTCCATTGTTTGCAACTTGTAAGAGCCATTCTCGAATGCTTCTGTAACCCTGTATGGGCCTTCCCACTTGGGACCCAGCTTCCCTTGATCCTCCACTCTGCTTGCCTCATTCCTTCGATACACAAAACACTCCCCCGGCCTAAAAATCCCTCCGGGCGTACTTCTTGTTGTAGTACGCTCCTTTTGTTGACTTGCACTGGATTCCTCTATGGCGGCCGCTTCCCTTCGTTCCTGTAGTAAGTCCAGGTTCAAGCGCTGCTCTTCCTCGTTGAATTCCTCCCTAATCATCAACGTCCGGTAGGACGGCATGCCTATTTCTGCCGGAATAACCGCTTCACTCCCGTAGGTTAGGCTAAAGGGGGTCTCGCCGTTGCTTTGCTTGATTGAAGTGCGGTGAGCCCATAGTACATTCGGCAACGTCTTCTACCCATAACCTGCTTTTTTCCCTCCAATATGGATTTTGATTTCCTTCCATAAGGCTTCGGTTTGCCTTTCGACTAAACCGTTAGCCTGCGGATGAGCTACCGCTGTATTCATCTGTTGAATCTCAAACCTTTTACACCAACTTTTGAAGGGGTCGCTTACCAGTTGTGCCCCATTGTCCGTGACAATGAAATCTTGGAGACCGTATCTATCTGGCTATGACGTTGTTCCATCACGAAACGGATTCATCTCCTTGCCCGTTATCTTGACCAGCGGCTTTGCCTCTACCCACTTGGTGAAGTAGTCAATGGCCACAATTACAAACTTAGCTCCTCCTCTGGCCGGAGTCAACGAACCAAGTATGTCCATTCCCCACTGATAGAAAGGCCATGGGGCCATGATGGAAGTCATGAATGTTTTTGGGAGTCTATGTTATCGTTGAGTTGAATCTTACATGGGTCACACTTAATCTAAACCAACTGTCTTTTTTGCTCTGATGCATGGTGGGCCCAATAAATAGCCTTGTCTCATTGCCTTCCTTACTACCGCTCTAGGACCCACGTGCATTCCGTAAGATCCCATGTGAATTTCCCGAATGACATAATTTGCCTGAAGAGGTTCTACACACGCAACATAGAATTAAGTATCCCTTTTTTGAATAGGTACTCCTGACTCCAATGTATATTAGGCCTAATCTTGGCGCGCAGAGGGCGTCTGCCTCATTTTTATCCGATGGTATTATGCCTGCATTCAAGTATTTGATGATAGGAGTCATCCAGTTGTCGCCCTCCTATTCTACTATAGTCTGTACTTCTTGGAACTCTGTTGACCGTTCTTTTAGGACCTCGACCAATATCTCTTTAGTAAGGTAATGAAAGGCACTTAGCTAGCATTGCTCAACTCATTCGGCTTCATGATTACTTCCTCTTGGTATGTTTTCGATGGAGAAGGTCTTAAACTCGGAGATGTACTCTCTAGCTTTGGCTAGGTATTTGATCATTGAACCATTGCTAGCCTCATACATTCCATTAATCTGACTGGCCACGAGCTTGGAGTCTACCTTAACCTCTATCCATAGGACATTCATCATTCGCGCTATACGCAGCCCTGCTAGGAGAGCCTCATACTCTGCCATCATTTTGTGCTGGAATGTTTAACCGGAGGCGATAAGTCATAATTCCACTCCACTGTTCCAGTTAAAATAAGACCGGCTCTAGCTTTTGATTGGCCGACCCCATCCGTGGAGAAGGGGTCAACGCCATCTGTGTCCATCTATCCCGGAGAGACCTCCGGACTTAGAAAATATCCCTCCCCCTTTATCCTCTGGGGCATAATAAAAAAAAAAAAAGAAGAAAGGAAGTCTGCTAGACTTGGACCCTTTAATCGTTCCGCTGGTATGAAGGAGATTTTGTACGTTCCTATCTCCACTGCATATTTGGCTAGCTTCCCCGAAGCTTCTGTCCTGCTGAGTATGTTTTTGATTGGCTGATCCGTGATGACCTTTACCGGATGAGCTTCAAAGTATCTCCTTAGCCTCCTTGTCATGTTAACTAACGAAAGAGCTAATTTTTCCAACGGAGAGTAGTTCCGCTCTGCCTCGTTTAGTGTTCTGCTCACATACTGTACGGGACACTGCCTTCCGTTCCGGTCTGTCAAGAGTACTGCAGAGACCGCCTCCCTAGACACGCTCTTATGCAGTTACAAGTCTCCTCCCGAGATAAGGTGTGTACAGCGATGGAAGGCGACAAATCATTCTCTTCATCTGCTGAAAAGCTTCCTCCGCCTCAGCGGTCCATCGGTATTCGTGCTTGTTCTCCTTCGTTATATTTTTCAATGTGTTGAAGAAAGGGAGAGCCATTTCGGCTGATTTGGCCAAGAAACGATTTAAGGAAGCTAGTTTCCCACTGAGGCTTTGCATCTCTTTCAATGTTTTAGGAGACTGGAGGTCTGATATAGCTTTCGTCTTCTTAGGATTTGCTCGGATTCCTTCTGAAGTGACCATGTACCCCAGGAACTTGCCTTCCTCTACTCCGAACGAACATTTCTTGGGATTTAGCTTCATGTTTATTGTCTTCAAACCTTCAAACGTCTCTGCTATATCGGCCAGGAGACTTGCCTCCTCTTTACTTTTGATTACCATATCATCTACGTATGCCTCCAGGTTTCTTCCTATCTGGCTTTGGAAGGTCGAGTCTACCAATCTTTGATAGGTGGCCCCTGCGTTCTTTAGACCGAACGGCATCTTCGTATAGCAATACGTTCCCTGCTCCGTGTAGAAAGCTGTCTTTTCTTCGTCCTCTTTTGCCATTTGGATTTGATGATACCCTTTGTAGGCATCCAAGAAACACTTGTACTTGAAACCCATAACCGCCTCGACTTTGCAGTCTATATTAGGTAAAGGATAATAATCCTTTGGGCATGCCGAGTTCAGGTTTTTGAAGTCGATGCACATTCTCCAAGATCCGTCACACTTCTTGACTAAAACTGGGTTGGAGATATATGTCGGGTATTTGACCGGACGGACTATCCCTGCTTTGATCCATTCGGTTACTTCCTTGGTAACTGCCCCGCTTTTTTCTGGGGAGAAGGTTCTTCTCTTTTGACACACTGGATCGAGGGAGGGGTTTACGTTGAGAGCATGCTCTATGACCTTTCGAGGGACCCCAGTCATGTCGGCAGGTTCCCAAGCGAACACTTCCATGTTGCCTTTCAGAAGCGTTTTCAGTTGCTCCTTACAGCCCTTGGAGAGTCTTCCTCCGATGGTGACCATTTGGTCTGGAAAGCTGGGGTTGACAATTATCTGCTCGGTAACATCCACGCCCTCCTCTTCTTGGGGCGTTTCTTCCCTTATCATCTGCTTCTCTCTCATGAGAGTCGGCATTCAGCAATGTGATTGTTCGAAATGCGGATCAAAGTAGCTATTCCCTTTGGAGTTGGAAATTTGATCATTGAATGAATAGTTGATGGGATGGCATGTAGTATCTTCAGGCCTGGTCTCCCCAGTATTATATTGTAAGGGGATGGTGCGCGGATGATTATGAATTTCATTAATGTCCTCCGGCTCAACCCTTCATTCCCGAAGCATACTTCCAGGTCAATTTTTCCCAAAGGTTTCGCTACCTCCCCTGCGAAACCCACCAAATCCGTTCTAGTTTCCCTGAGTCCGGCCTTCACTTTCTCCGGAAGGTTCTCGAAGCAATGTTCGAACATGACTTCCACTGATGACCCTTCGTCCACATAGACCCGCCTTACGAGATATCCTTCAACCTCTGCTTCTATTATCAGTGGTTCGTCCGACGCATCGTCCGCCATGATTGCGGGAAAGATAGAGTTGTTCATCCAATACTCCATTGCTTTTCGGCGGTCTTTTCGTTTCTTTCTTCTTTTAGAAGAGTGAAGGTTGACCATGTAATTACCTTCTGCACCGTGAAGGGTTTCTTCTATTCTGTCTCCTTTCCACCCTCTGCCTTAGATCTTTCATCAAATGATTAAGCTTTCCTGATTCTAAGGCGATTTCTAGTTGCTTTCTCAATTGGATACAGTCATTTGTGTGATGACCCTTGTCTTGGTGATAATCACAGTATTTATCTGGTCAACACCGTACTAACGGTTTGCCACAGGTCTGGCGGGGTAGTTGCAGTTGCGTTTCCGTTGCCAGTATCTCTTTAGGGCACTTCGTCAAGGAATATAATGAAAGTACCGGTACGGGTCTGTTTGTTCGCTCCCTTTGGTGGTACAGAGCTCCGTAATCTCTGTGCCTTTCCGTATTGAAGTTGTCTCTGACCTTGTAGGGATTCCTATAGTCGCCCTTTCGAATCTTAATATTTCCTTGGCTGTTCCACCATAGTCTCGTCCGTCTCTTTTGGCACATTCTGGAAAAGTCAAACGTATGGTTGGAGCTCACGCGACCCTTGCGGAAAAGATAATCGACGATGGATGTCTCGTGATTCTCCCGGCGGTAATTCCGTAAGGGCGTAATTGCCGTCTCTCTACGGCCCTTAAGAACTCATCAACAAACGTTTTCATCATTCGTTAACACCTTCTTAGGGCAACATACTAGCAAAACGCTTGGCTAACTCGGGGGACTTAACAGAGTCCATGAACGATGAAATCTTCATAACCTCTGGAACAACCAATGAAAGAATCCTTGTCCACCGACATTCCATCTTCCATATGAATGCCGTTAGGTTTTCATTGTTTTCCTCACTATCTTGGTGATTTCGTGAGGTTCTTTGTAACACGCTTTCCTGGTTGAATATCTAGTGGTGAAAGCCTCTCTCAACCTCCACCACTCATCTATGCTATTGGGGGAAAGGCTCTCGAACCATCCCCTGGCTGATCCGTCCAGTGTTTGCTGAAACATTCGGCACCATACCGGCATGGGCCATTCCCCCGAATTCGCAGCCCCCACAAAACGATTCAAATGGTCTGCCGGATCAGTGGACCCGTCGTATAATGCGATGTTGGTTGGCATGCTATATTCTGGACCGGAGAACTCGATTATTCTTCGCGTAAAGGGCGTCTTTAATGTTTCTTTGAAAGGCTTGCTTAAATCTTCGTCATCAATCTCCTTTCCCTTCACAATGCGATCTTCATTGGGGTCTTGGTCTTCTATCTCGAAAGTTCCAGCCGTATCGGATTAGCTTTGTTCGCTTGTTGTGCTCTTGATTATGGACTTCATGGCGGGATATGTCCCTTCGAATTTGTTCTTTGTTGAGGGGTGAGTTTCCCTCTCGGTCGGTCTTGACCCTCCGAAACCAAAAGCCCACCTCTTTGTGGACTAGTCATTCTTGGTGATCTAACTTGTCATACTAGATTCAATAATATATGTGTTTAAGTAATTTACCGTTCTAGAGGAAATAGGAGAGTTCTCACGCTTCTAGACGAGTAATCCACCAAAGTATCTGAAAGTAAGACAAAAAAACCCGTTAGCTCGCCCCGGGTGTTGACCCAGGACCAAGCTCGGGCGTGAAAGTAAGTATTTTGTAAGAGCCGAAGGGGCTATAAGTAAGAGCCGAAGGGGCTGTCAGTAATAAATGTGTGTGGTGAAATTTAATGCCCCCTTTCAAGTAGTAAATGCTTGGGTATTTATACTACTTGAAGTACTGTTTAGAAACACTGTTCTTGACGCCTTGGGAATGAAGGAGACGACCTATGCCTAGCCTTTGCCTTGGGTGTCGGTACTCTTTGGAGACATCGCTCCTTAATTCCTGGGATAGTGATGTTGCATAAGTGTTTGTTATTGTCCAACGGTTTGAAGAGGTGTCCCTCTTTATCGAGCCTAACGTTTTGTCTTCTTTCGGGTTGATGTAGTGCGCCCGTCCAGACCCGTCCGACCCGTTCGGACATGGTGCCCGTCCGTCACGAGTATTTACGCGGACATCAGCTTGGAACTTTATGACCCGTTCGGACTCTTGTGGCCCGTTCGGATTTGAGTAACTTGCTTGGTCTATGATTTATTCGATTGGGCTTGAGTTAGTCCGCTTGGGTTTTATGTGGCCCGTTCGGTCTACTAGCCTGTCCGGCACATACACGGACAATGTCATTATTATTATTTTGGTGGCTTATAGTTTGAAGTAAGGGATGACTTAAAGGAGTTGTTTGGTTTATTCAATTTGAATTTTGAAATCAAAATGATCATACATGTACACAAATACTTTTAAAATACCGTGGCTCCAAAACAATTATAAACACACAATCTATCTTGTTATAAGTGCTACTGCTAAAAGAAACCTCAAAAGCCACCACAAGGTAAACCGGTAGTGAAACTAACCGTCGATCAATTAGTGATCAAACAAAAACATAATTTTTGAGAATAACTTTTGCTTTATTCAAGTACACAATAGGAAGTGCAGTATAATAAACTGAACCTAAATATTTAAAATGGTTCAAATTTACCAGATTTTCATTTTCCATGGATCGAAATTAGCAGATGACATCTCACAATATTTAGAGTTTATAACCCAAAATGTTTCAGTCTTTAGGCATGGGTTTAGAATATGCATGGAAATGAAACTCGATTAGAAACTTGGGTTTCGTCTAAACGACAACACTATTATACACCATACATATTGATTATGGAATTTTTCTTTCAAATAGATTATGTAGACATCATTTTTGATGTTTGTTTTTCCAATAGTTACATTTTTATAACCCATTAGTGAATAACCATAGCAGCCAAAGATATTTTCATGTAAGTCGTTATTCCTATTCAAGTCTCATTAACATACTACCTCCTGCTCTCACAAAACAAGATTGGTTCTCCCAAAACACCCCCTAATTCTTGAAAGTAAGTGCATATCTTAATTCTTCAAATGATCTTACATTATGAAAACAAACAATATCTTTAAAGAAATCGAGCCATAATTCAAAACCTTCATATTAGTCCATCAACATCCATTAACAGATCATTATATCTTATAAATCACATAAAAACAACCAATTCAAACAACTAACACGTCACTAAAAACACAAACAACATAACAATAAATAACATGCATGCATGGTAATCACGCATCTCGCCATTCTATAAATAATTATACTAATCTCCACTCACTCCAACTCGCGCCACCACTCTACACACCCGCATGAATACCGGGACTAGAGATACACGAGTTCTTGCCACCCATGTACTTAAGATACCCATCTCGGACGCATGAGGAAGAACATTACCACCATAATATTTTGATGCAATAACAGAAGGTAGTGGGGAGGATATAAATTATATCAGTTAAACTATAACCTAAAAATCAAATACGATTGACATTCTTAACCCAGCCCCGAGTGGAGTAAATAAGACTACTGCAAAACCATTATTACACTTATTTACTGTATGTGATCACATATAACTTAGAACTTTGATTAATGTACCATACTTGTTGTTAAACATACACTCCAATAAGTTAATATCTCTCGAATTGATCATATAAAAAATCTGCTATAAGATCTTGACATTTAGCACCACGGATGAAACAATAGATTCCAGGTGGCTCATAGTAAACTTGTGTTAACCAGCAGTATTCAAGATCGACATCTTAGTTCATTTCTACCAGGTTAACATTTCGAGAATGTTAATTATATTATGAAATGCAACTCGTATGGTTAAAGAGAATGATTAATCACCTTTTGGTCTCTGTATGCTTTATCGACTTCCTTGAAGATATTTTCCCACAGGAAAATAATCTGCACAGCCATATCCTTCAGTTCCTTGTTTATAAAACACCACTTCTTACATATTCCTTCACCTCCTCCAAGAGTGGATCAGGCACAAACTGCACACGAGGTCGGTCAAGTGAAAAACATTACTCAGTAATCTTTATTTTTATCTGTCAGAATCATTTTTGCATGATACATGAATTTCCCATTATTGTATTGAGCATATGTGGAAATACTGATTCAGTTACTTATGAACGGGCCAAATGGGTCAAATATTCCCATTTAATTTTTTATGTACAATAACATCATGAAACTTTATTTAAAAGACTTCCCCCCGTATCTCTCCCTCATTTTTTCGACTTATGCCCAAATGTTTTGTATTGCATAATCAGTCCCACTATAACGCTCAAATATTTTCCTAAAATTCCAAATTAGTGGACAAAATGTGTTCTGCATTGTACAAAACTGTACCTGCTTTGACCTCACCTGTTGACTTGTCTTCCTAGACACAAAAATCCACATGACCCCCACCACACCCGTTTTTTTCGCACATATCTTTAAGACTTATTGATTGATTTCACAAAATCGTACCATTGCCCTCGAACATCACTCATCTTTGTAGCATCTATTTCTATGAGCTCATCACCAAAAAGAAAAAAATTATCCTCTCCAACTTCCTGTCGTATCTCAACATTGGCCACCATCAAATTGTTCCCAAATTTGTTGCTATCAATTTATATCAAACTTCATTGTTCCGCTCCGTCCCACTTGACCTCCAATCCAGTAGTGCTATACTCTGAACATTATTGCATAACATACATAGCCATTCTATTTTCCCTTCAGTGCGTGTGGAGAATAACAAATGGCACACAGAGAAATTAAGTTTCACCAACATGCTGGCTGCTGACGTATTCCCTAATCAAGTAACCAAAGGACTAAACCCTTATGTTCATATGAAATAATAACATAGTAGTGAATCATAAATTGGATCAGATTCCTTTTAAAATTTTGTTGTTTGTGGATCGAATTTGATTAAATATTCACTTTGAAATACACAAAATACTCTCACATAACTAAGTATAGATGGGTTGCATTAATCACGATGATCTGATTCTTACTCATCCTAATGACTTACATACCAAAAGATACTTTCATAAATCGAGTTGGGCTAAAAATTAAACTTCACGCACGCTAGGATGCTTGTAGGAATCAGAACATCATATGGTTTGGTCAGGAGCGGTAAAAAAAGCCTAAATTGGACCAAGGGAATAATTGGGTTGAAGTTGCCCTTGTGCAGTCAGCATTTATGTTTGATTATTAAAAATCTAAAATCGTCTTTGTCTTTAGCAGAACCTAGCTTATCGGGAAAACTGATTTTCAGAACCACGACAACGAAATATCTAACTTGATTTCGTAAATGTAAATGGGACACATACCTTCCATTCAATGCTCTCGTTTCGGAAAGGAGTTCCTTTGTGCATTGGGATTGCTCCCTGCTGCCAGCAGGAATGTGTTCCCGTTAATGAATGGTGGACTTCTTATCAACCTGATCCCAATCCCTTTATTATTACATACCCATTAATCCCTTTATACAAATGCATATAAAGGCACAGCAACAATGGTTTTGGGATATGAATATGAGCTGCAGATTGAAAGCGCAAAACACCCCTGAAATATTTAACAATACCACATTCTAAAGGCACAACAACAATGGTTTTCAGATATGAATGAGAAAAAAAGTATTTATCTAACTGCAACATAGGTATCATCCTGTTTCATCGAGAATAACAGTCTTAAGCGCACATTGTTACGACAAAGTTTGGTTACCTTAAGACGCTTGTTTTTTTTTTGTCCCGTGGCTTTCTAGTTTTGTAAATTCTCATGGTATTTTATTATGCCTTTGTTTTTTAAAATCCTTAAATAAAAACAGTCTCCCAAATCAATAAAAAGATGACGCGGTTATTATAACTTACTCCAAAACGCCTATCTAGTCACAACTTCCTACACAATCTTCAAAACATAATAAGTATTTTACCTGAATATAAAATTGGAAGTCGCGGCAAACAGTGACGGATTCGACTCGTTAGTTGAATTTATTTCCTCCTTGAGCAGCTATGTTCTTTCAGTTAATGTATCCCTACACAAGACTCAAAACATTTAGAAAAACAAAGTAACGAACTTTTCGTATGAATATCTATATGATGGATCTCAATTCACTTAGCTAATTAATAATAATCAAAATCTTCAATAAAACCCAGCTATTTAACATATTAATTTAACAAATAACATATGGCAATTAATAAGAATAACATATCAAGTTAGAACAAAATAAATAGTTATAAGTGATAAATATACCTCGACAATCGATGTTCTTGAAGATAACAGATAAATAGAAACCATCTGTTTATAATCAAATGAATGGAGAATTGAAAAGTTGATTGACAAAATCATGTTCTTAATTGTCTATTATCGATTAATTAGAACGGGGATTATTGATTTGTGGTTTTTGTGTGGATTTGTTAATGGTGATATCGTTTAGGTTATAATCAATGAATGTTCCATCCTTGTTTCACAAATTTGGTTTACATGAATTACTTGAGTGTTGTTGGTTACACAGATCTGGGGTTAGGATTAATTGATTCTGTTACAATGTTAAGGGTTGACTGGAGGTTTTTTTTTTCCGGTAATAAATGTGAAAACGTGAGCCGTTGATTAAATTGTTTTTACAGGTGGCATTCTGTCAGGTTTTTTGGGCAAGATCATAGTTTCAAAAGCTTGTTTTATATAGGTTATAGATATAGATAGATGTGTAAAGACTAATAACTACCTACCTTCACCACTAGCCTAATAAATAGGAAACTACATGGACTTAAACGTGGGAATTGCAAATGTGAAATATTGTGCATGAGATATATTGATAAAACTGTTAAGTTGCATGAAGACTTGGTCTTCTTATTCGTTCATGCATATATCATCGCTTAATCACTAGCCCTCTTGGTAGTGGTTCTTACCGGTTTAATATTATGATTCCATTCGAGTTTGAGGCAAAAGTTCAAGTTTCGGACAAAATTTACTAATGATTGATATGTTAGATAAGTTGAATAACAAATCACAATTTTAGTTTTTTAATATGGAACCTTTTTAGTATTTCAAATAAGCTAATCAGTAGATTAGATATGATACAAAGCTCCAAGTCAATGTTTAGATCAGTGTTCAACTAAGCATGTTTCCGCAAAGTTGGCTCAACCGCAAACTACAAAGTTTCAGCAAAGTTTCACATATAGACCATAACTATATTTGAGTGACAGCTGAAGCGAGGTCTTTAACCGAGTCTGATGTGAGCGTCCATTGAAACAACATTAGCTACGAGAATTGACTTAAGAACTAATACTGAATAAGTGACGAAAGTCCATTCGTATTAAGTTGGCCTAATCTATCATATCTAAAGCTGTTAACCAGCAAACATAGCTCACTCAATCCTACATTTACATGAGCCAAAGCCAGTTTGACTGATTCCATTTGTCCTAACGAAACCGTTAAAACTATACCGTCCTTTTGATCTTTGTACACCAACCAACCTTAGTTTCAGTTACCTGCTCAATGGCCACCGAGGTGACTGAGTAGGGACTTTAAGACACATAGCTCTTATGGTTTCAGTTGTGACGCTTGTCATGCTCACACTTCTGACGAATACAAAATCAACCTAAAAAACTAATTTGGGAGCAAATATCAAGCATATGCAAGCATTAATACAAACACTAATATTACACCAAACGACTCCATATTTGTTATTCGAAACCAAAGTAGAGTAAGTACCATTGTCACCAAAGGCTTAAAAGACTATAACATGTATCTTTCACAAACTAACAACCACAAACCATCACAACGAATTTCATTTTCAACAATAAAATGACATAAAACAAAGGTTGAGGACTTGGACTCAGTTACTGTTGGATATTAGTAGTCGGATTACATTTATATATTACGAATATGTGAGCCTATTGGGGGCACACACGTTAATACACGGACAACACGTTTTATACTTCACATTAATATAAACCAAGGACTAGAATGAACAAAACCCAAACCCCAAGGACTCCCCAAGGTGCCGGTTCTATGAGGGTTAATGTGAAGGTTTTTGTGTGTTACAAGGACAAGGGAAAAGGACTTGTGATAAATTATAGGACTTTGGGTCTTCTATAATCTAACATAAAATAAGGTATCATGCTTATAAATACTCCTCATCCTTATTCATTCCATGTGCCTAACTCTCTCATAAAACCTTCAACAGAAAATCGTTTCTTGTTCTTTCTTTTGGTTCCAGCCGAATTCCTATATACCCATCAAGAGGTTTGCTTGGTTTGATTTTCGGTCATTAGGGTTTTGAATCCTAATTCGGTTCTTGGTTTTTTTTCGTTACTAATTCAGAGTTTGCTTGTCTGTAATCGGTAATTATATAAAGGTTGTTCGTTTGTGAAGTTAAGTTAGCAAGCTTACGTGTTTGGTTGACGAGACTGGGTGATGCAACGTTAGAGGCAATTTACTTTAATTGATTGTTTCGTTTTTCTTGATCAATTATCAAACGAGGTACGGTTCTTTTACTTATTGTTTTTTTAAGTGTTAACCATCTGTATTATAGATCAATCCGCTCGTACTCGTGGCTAAACTAGGTTACATTGTTATATATTAATCCAACAGTGGCATCACGAGCCAACTCGTTTTTAGCTTTATGGGTTACACGTTTTGTTTTAATCATATGCCTTGTTGACATGCCTATCATTAAAACATAGTCTATGATCTGCTGCGTTTGAGATTTTATTTATGTTTTACCTAGGAAAAAATATGACAATCAATATTTAGATTCTGCCATAAGATAAATATAAAATTAGTAGATATTGATCTCGGAAATCTATTAAAAAGTTAATATAGGTTAAAAAGGTAATTTAAGACTGTTGTTATTTTAGCTTGCATGATTTTCCATTTTTAATTAATTGCCTATTCCGGCTATAAGGACCCACTCAATCACAATTAGTGATGAATGGGGACGATATAGGCAGTTTAGACAGAAATACCTAGTGAGGGTCCTTATGGTTCTCTTTTGGGTAAGTCTCGCGAGAGAAATTCGGGGATCTTTTCATGTTTTCTTGTTTGCTTAATGTCATCTTTTGATTATGAATCTAAGTATGCATGATTATTTAATGTATAAATTGTTTACACGCCAAATTAGATATGCCATATGACCAAAAAGATGATGTTTATATAGTCTATTAATTTTACACGCCTAATGCATGCTCATAGTGACCAACCATCTTGTTCGTGGAAAAAATGTTTTTGAGAATAATTAATAAGTAAAACCATTAATACTTGTTTTTCATGAATTAAAAACTGGACGCTATGGAATCTGGGATGGACGGCTAAATCCACTGAACAGACTATAAGAGAAGTTTAAGGCGGTTGTTTTATGTAATTCCCTAAAGAAACAGGTTTTTAATACGCTTCGCGATTGACCTGTTTCTCCGCTTCTTCGGATGTTCGATTGGAGTGTAAAGTGAAATGTAATGCACTACAGTGTCATTATTAAAAGTTTTTAAAATTAGTGTGACAAAGTTGTTTACATGCTTCTTTGTACACGTTTTGACACATTTATGTGAATACCCCCAGTAAAAATTTTAAGTCTATGCCAGCCAACCTAGAACACGTGCAATTGGTTTGACCGCTTTGGTCAGACCTTAGGGCCCTACCAACCCATGGTGAATTTCGTGTACTGGTCAGACCTTTAACGATTTTTACAAGTTCTAGATTGTCAGACTTATTCGAGTAGCTTGGTCAGACCTTGACCCGAGGCATTCAAGATGATTACTAACATGCTCTTAACAATATTACTGCTTTACTAATGTTTTGACTTTGTATATATACCTAAGAGTTGCATTATAAATGCAATTAACGCTCGACGCTTACCTCTTGCCCCACTTGTTTACGCCCTGGTCAGACCTTTAGACTTAATTAGTAAATTAATTGGGTAGTTAATTTTATTAAGAATTTAATTATCGAAAATACTAATTGATTGAACTTTTATATTGTAGATGACTACCTCAGTCGGAAACAATTCGGTATTCAGGAGTTTCTTCGAGAAACAAAAACTCACTGGACCCAACTTCATTGATTGGTACAGACAACTACGTTTGGTACTTTCAACTGAAGACAAGGAAAATTACCTTGAGCATCCTATTCCTGTTGCACCAGTTGCACAACCTGGACAACAAATTCCTCCTGAGGCCCTTGCAGCTCATGCTGCATGGGTTAAAGGGCAAAAGGAAGTTGCTGTGCTCATGCTGTTAACCATGGACCTAGATATCCAACGAAATCTAGCTCATCTTGGTGCTTATGACATGCTCCAGGATTAAAAGCTATGTTTTCCAAAACAGTCTGAACTGGAACTTCTACAAACTGTGAGAGACATTTCACACTGCAGGCAGAAGGAAGGTCTATCTGTTAGCTCTCATGTCTTCTAAAGATGAAGGGCTGACATTGACAAAATTGGAGCGGACTCCGGTCAACCAGTTGAGTCTATCCTTGCAGTGAGTCTTAATCTTAGTCTCCTCATCAATATGTGATTTTACCCAGCTTCGTGCAGAATTTCAAAATTTGCCCACGGCCATGGGGAAGACCGTGAATGAACTACATGCCATGCTTAAGCTGCATGAAGAAACGCTGCCAAAGAAAGATGCTAATCCTGCACTTCATGCAATACGAGCAGGAAGGGTTAAGAAAAACCAGAAAAATAAACCGCATAAAGCTGCTAAGGGGGGTCATGGTAAAGGAAAGAGCAAGATGGGCTATGCACCTAACAATGCGTCGTTTGATCCTAAATCTAAGACTCCTCCACCACCTAAGAAGTATAACCCAGCAAAGGACGCCATTTGCCACCAATGTGGTGAAATAGGGCACTAGAGAAGGAACTGTCCAGTGTATCTCGTCGAGTTGATGAAAAAGAAGAAGGTATCTCAAAGAGCTAGCACTTTAGGTATTTTACCATAAAACTCTATTCTTTCCCTAGTAAATCTTGGATTTATGACACAGGTTATGGTACTCATATTTGTATTACTACTCAGGGTCTACGGGGAAGTAAGAAGCTGAAACCAGGTGCTTTGAGTCTGTACGTGGGCGATGGTCATCGTGCAGCCGTTGAAGCAATTGGAACTTATCATTTAGATCTCCCTAGTGTATTAGTTATTGTCTTGAACAATTGTCATTATGCTCCCTCTATTACTAGAGGTGTTATTTAGTTTCGCGTTTGTTTGACGATGGATTTATTAATCGTTTTGGATGAAAAATATATTATTTCAGTTTCAAAGAATAATATAGTTTATTTTCTGGCTGTCCCACGGGATGGCATTTTTGAAATTGATATGTCTTGTTCTAATAGAAACGATAGTTATATGTACGATATTAGTAATAAAAGAGCCAAAACTAATTTGGACGTTTCTCTCTTGTGGCATTGTCGTCTTGGACACATTAGCAAGAAACGCATTGAAAAGTTGCAACATGATGGACTTCTCAATTCTATTGACATTGAGTCATTAGGAAAGTGTGTTTCGTGTTTGTCTAGAAAGATGGCAAGAAAACCTTATTCACATCAAGTGGAAAGGGCTAAAGATCTTCTTGGACTAATACACACCGATGTATGTGGCCCATTTAAGATAGTGTCAAGACAAGGAGCTAGCTACTTCGTCACTTTCACTGTCGACTTCAGTCGTTATGGTTATGTTTACAAGTTGAAACATAAACATGAAGTTTTTGAAACCTTTAAGGTATTTCAAAAGGAAATAGAAAACCAACTCAGGAAGACCATCAAGTCACTACGTTCTGATCGTGGAGGTGAATATATAAGTCAAGAGTTTTTGGATCATCTAAAGGAGCATGGGATTATTGCCCATCGCACTCCTCCCTACACGCCTCAAAACAATGGAGTGTCAGAGAGGAGAAATCGAACACTGCTAGACATGGTTCGATCAATGATGAGTCAAACTACTCTACCAAAGTCCTTTTGGGATTATGCCCTTGAGACTGCTGCACGCATTCTCAACATGGTTCCAACTAAGAAGGTTGACAAGACACCATATGAAATATGGCATGGGCAAGCCCCTAAGCTGTCTTACTTAAAAGTCTGGGGTTGTGAGGCACTTGTTAAGTGTGATACACTTACCAAACCTGACAAGCTTGATCCTAGATCTTTTAGGTGTATCTTTGTAGGATACCCAAAGGAAACAATGGGATATTCTTTCTACAACCCATCTGAGAACAAAGTCTTTGTTACTCGGAATGCTGAGTTCTTTGAGAATGATCTTATAGATCTAAAAGCAAGTGGGAGTGTGGATGATCTTGATCTAATTCAAGAAGAAGATACAAATCCTTCTGTAGACACTAGCTTAGATCATGAAGAGGATGA
>BQNB010056682.1:0-21187 GCA_026074375.1 Tanacetum coccineum
CCTGCCCCAGTTTTCTATACTCCTCCCCCCCGTATCTCTCTCACATTCCTTTCATGGCTGCCATCCGGATTCCATTTTCACTGATGATATATATGATGTGGATACGTGTCGTTTTAGGGATCTCTCACATACACTTCTCTCTCTCTAAAACATAAAACACACAGTCATTGTGCCGATGGTGTTCTGGATCTCTCTCTAAAATATGTATTTGTAATCGTAGTCCTTGGAACAACAATCTTGCGATTTAATATTAAAAATATAGCACGGTATTTTTACCCTTTGCATGATGTTTCTTTCAATTATCTTAATTAATTAGGGTAAGGATTTTAGGTTTCCTGATAATTATGCTAATTGGTGGCTTAAAGATCATGCTTTTGGTTTCCTTAATTAATTGGATTAATTAGGGTTAGGGTTTTGGGTTTCCTGATAATTATGCTAATTGGTGGCTTAAAGATCGTGCTTTTGGTTTCCTTAATTAATTGGATTAATTAGGGTTAGGGTTTTGGGTTTCCTCATAATTATGCTAATTGGTGGCTTAAAGATCGTGCTTTTGGTTTCCTTAATTAATCGGTGACTTAATTAATTAGGGTTACAGTGATAATGGATGTCCTTCTTTTGAGGGTTAACTGAGTTACTTTATGGTTGGCCACGCGATTGAACACGTATTTTGGTTGCGGCAATGACGTTTTTGTGGCATTTCTTAGAAGTAACAGCTACGTTTGCTATTGGGATTGTTGTTGTTCCTGCTTAATATTAGCAGATATGGTTCAAGGTTACTTATACTTTTGGCCTATATGCTTATTCGACGCCACCGATCATTTTGTTACCGCTGTAAATGGTGTGTGACGATAGTCACGTGTGTGTGACGACGATCATAGGGTCGTAAGCTGAGGTTGTAATGAGTTTACATAGCCTTTGTTACATTTGAGGTTGTCTGCAACTTGGCAGGGCAGCCTTTTAGGTTTGCAGCCATGTCGGATGTATCCTCTTTTTCACATGTAGTCTCTTCTTTAAGCCTGTGCTTAAAAAATGAAATGTTGATTGTAATGTTGTATTATTGGGTTTAAAGTTTTGTGCGTTCACTGTTAACAAGGCTGTGATGAGTTTAAACGGGCTCGGCTAAAGTTGAGATCGTCCGCAACTTGGCGAGGCAGCCTATTAGGTTTGCAGCCATACCGGGTGTATCCTCTTTTTCACCCGTGCTCCCCTATCTGAGCCGAAATTATGCCTTTTCCCTACGTGGTGAGAGGGAAGTTCCTCAATGTTATGGGCTTATTATACTTTTAATATTAAATCACATGATTGTTGTTCCAAGGCGGGTATAATAAATGCATTTAACCTTGACCCGACTAACTGCTAAAACGCAAGATTTTGACCCGGTTTATTTAATACTCTTATTGATCGTACTAAGCGATGTGAACTATATGAACTGTATGTTTTGCTTTTTATAATAGATGCGAATGTTGGTGATACTGACTACTAGAGGTTGTGATGTATTGAAACAGGCTCGATTTAGGTTATGGTTGTTCGCATCTTGGCGGGGCAAATTAATAATTTTGCAGCCATGACAGATGTATACCTTTCCTTGATTTTTAACCTGTCTGAACCTCATACTTGACTGTGCTCGATTTTAATGCAGTCTTGCCAGCCTTGGCGGGTGTTCTTATGTGTTATTGATCAGCACATCCACTCTGAGCCAACCCAAAAAATGTAGGCTTTTGTCGCCTACCGTGATAGGTATTGGTAGTATGTATAATATAATGTTTTCACATTTCCAGATGGATACGTAATGGAAGGGGCTATTGATGCAAAGGTACGGATTCACTTCTGCAACTGGAAATTGCGGTTTCTATCTACAATAGATGGCTTAGTAACTGTCAAAAGGTCTCCTTTATATGGGTTAGCCCAAAATGCCATTTTGACCCATGTGTTTTAACTTTGTTTTGAAAAATTCAGCAATTTCACTAATAATATGATATTATGATCTTTCTAACGTATAACAGTTATGTTAATAAAGGCTATGATGATAATGTTTGGCATCTATACTTTTTTATAAGCATATCTTACTGACGCATATATCTTGGCGGGGCAACCACAGGTGTAATGTGGTTGCAGCCATGGCGTGTGATTGGTATTGCTCCTATATTTGAAAATCTGAGCCTTTTGATTAATTCTTTTAGTGAATATCTCAGCGAGTTGACCCGAGTAGCATTTATGAGGCAATCTTGCCTTTTAATTAAACTAAAGAATAAAGAATAAATCATATCTATTGTTTCTGTATAGATTCTCGGATGTTGATATTCATGGTAATATTTGTTCCTCGCTATTGGTAACTATCAGACAGGTGTGTCATCTTCTTATATGAATTTAGATGATCGTATATGGTCGTGTGAGCATTGCAAGGTGATGTTTTGGTATGTTGAACGGATGTGTAGACTGAGAAATGTAAATACATGAAAGAAAAAGGCGGGCGTTGAGTTGCATCGGGTTGCATTTAATGCCCCTTACTCGCCTTCTAATTTGGTTCTTTGTCCAACCCATTTGTGACCTACTCATTGTTAACTCCCGATCTGCATCTCTCTCAAATCATACGTACCTTCATACGTGTCTCTGTTTGGATTTGCTGTCAACAAAAAAATCTGATTATGGTAAGTTGTCATGGATTTCACGCACTGGCATGGCAAGTCATTGTGTTTGCAGCCGTGGCGGATGCATCTGATTTTTGGGTTCTTTATCCTGTATCAGCCTCATAGACAAGGTGCAATTGAGATAAAATAGTTACGAGATGTATAATTTGCTGTCAATAAGAAGTTTGATTCCTTAGATTGTGCTTCCATGAGATGGGAATGTTGGTGATATTGACTACTAGAGGCTATAATGTATCCAAACAGGTTCAGTTAGGCTTATGGATGTCCGCATCTTGATGGGGTAAAATATTAAATTTGTAGCCATGACAGATGTAACCGCTTACCTGTCTGAGCCATATAGCCTATGCCGACGGGCGACAAAAGCCTGCTTGGTTCTGTTTGGGTATACGTTCGTCTGTTTAATCAAATTGCAAGATCGTTGTTGTTTCAAACCAGACATTTGTATTGATTCGTGATGACTTTTAGTAGTATGTATAATGCTTTCGCGTTTCCAGATGGATACGTGATGGTAGGGGCTATGCTATTGACATTGATTATAAGAGGCCGTGATGAATATTAAATGGGTTCCTTGAAGGTTGTAGTCGTCCGTCTCTTGGTGAGGCACATTATTAAGCTCGCAGCCTTGGCGGATGTATCCCCTTCTTTGATTTTTAACCTGTCTGAGCCTCACTCTTGATTATGCCCGATTTTAATATACATACTACTAATCCCCATCACGGATGGCGACAAAATCCTGGCTGGCTCTGTTCGGATTTGCTGTCAAAAATGAAGTTGCTGTCCAAAACGAATTTGTTGTTAAAAAGGAATCTTTGTTATATCTGGAATTAAAAGAGTTAGTTTACCAGAACCAAGAAGTCCAACAGCTTCTGTTGGGAAATTAGTGGACACAATGTCGGCTGATCGACCTCCTTTGAGACGGATTGAAGCACTGGACTCTCCTAAAAGGCCCGAGACTAATATATGATGCGGCTGCGACCGGAAGGTCTGGACAACAAAGTTTTTGAGGTTCTTCTACATATTGGATATAAATAAACATAACCTAAACTGACCTATTCAATGAAAATGAATTAGCTCTAGCAACCGTTATTGAGTAATTGTTATTGAGTAATTAAGTAATTTTTTTTTGATAATTGTTAAAGTTGTAAAACATGTCCCTAATATAACCATTTCAAGCTCTTGATGCAAGGGTGATGTTGAACAAAGATCATGGAAATCATCCTAATGAAACGAGCAGGTACGGATTCACTTCTGCTAACTGGAAATTGCGGTTTCTATCTACAGTAGATGGCTTAGTAACTGTCAAAAGGTCTCCTTTATATGGGTTGGCCCAAAATGCCATTTTGACCCATGTGTTTTAACTTTGTTTTGAAAAATTCAGTAATTTCACTAATAATATGATATTATGATCTTTCTAACGTATCACAGTTATGAGATTTTTACCATTAAATTGAACTTTGGACGAATATCGTTCTATTTGACCCATTTTCACATTATCATTGAACTCATGGTAATTTCCAGTTTGAACACGTACCATGAAGCTCACATTATATTAAAGTTTGATATAGTTTAAGTTCTTTAGTCAAAAGTTGTGAATATCAACTGATGAAGGTATTAATATTGAGTTCATAGTAATGTGCTTGCAGGCTTGCAACGGAATTTGTAGGGCAGACTACGACTCACGTTATAGGATGGGACCAAGGACTGTTGGGAATGTGTGCCGGAGTGAACTGCAAGTCGAAGATACGACTGTTTTAAAAAGTACAACATTCCTAACTCGGAGAACCCTATAGTTGGATACAGGTAAACATAGTTTTTATGCTTCTTTCAGTTTGGATCATTGAGCGAGTGCTTATACGTGTCATGATATTTTTTGGTTGCAGAGGTCGACATGATGAAAGAACAGTTTTGGTTGCAGAGGTCGACATGATGAAAGAACAGTTTTCTAAGCTTCTTCTTGGAGAAGACATGTCTAGAGGGGGCAAAGGAGTCTGTACAGCCTAAGCAATCTGGAACGCGATCACAATTGTCAATGGTGCTTTTTGGTTAGCGATGCTTTTTGGTTAACTGTGACAAGGATGTGGTGCTAGCAGAAACATCAACTACATTCATCATTCGATATTGAGAAGGCAAGTTGTTCTATTGGCTTAGGTTTATACGTTTATAGAGACTGTAGTTAGGCTTAATATATTACTGGCATAGTAGCTGACTTCTTAAACATTTAAGAGACCAAGGATTATATAAAGGTAATGACTAAAGGATTAACTGTAAAGATATATATATTTAAAGGTGGTAAAATGACGTGGTTATGCCGAGTTGGGCATGTTTCATCTTTAATAGATCAAATGTGTTAAGCTAAAGGGTTAAACCATAAAAGGGATAGGTCAACGAGTCAGAAATTGTCCAAAAGTTTATCCAAATGCATATTATAAACTACTGTACCTGATTATGTTTGTAGCAACAACTTACCCTTCTATTCATGATTAGCACAACATTTGCTTATGAATTTAATACTTCGGAGAGAAAAAAAGTGTCTGCACGTTGGCACCACCCGTTTTGACCCAGACTTACAAATTACATGTTTTGACCCGCTATTAAATGCTTGACCTAGCCATATTATTAGTCCATATTCTGAAATGTACATCTACATGTCATCTTCTTCTCTTCAGAAATAAACAAACGAGACAACTTTCCCATCCTTTTCCTGTGAGGGCACGTGAAATTGACGGGTGGTCAACAAATCTAGATTATAGATCTCTTATGAAACGCGCAGTTAGTGCGAGCCTTTTACAGGAGGTTTAAGAAACTGGTGAAAGATCAAATAATGTCACATGCATATAAGGTTAGTGTCTGCACTCACTTCCTGAGACAATCAAAACTTCTAATCAATAGTTTTTTGAAGCTGGAAAAGAAGTCCACATTTATGGAGAAAATATTAAACAAACATAGAACTGTACAAATGAAAGCTTAAGAAATGACTTGGAATAAGTGTTGCTGGTCAGGCTCTAGAATGCCCTACAAATTCAGATCCTTACGCAGATATGTCACGAGTTTTCTCACAGGATGCTTCAGATGTAGATCAGGTTCGGATACTGTTGAGATAATATGTATACCAATTATATATGTTGTCATTTCATATGAACTGTTACGAGAATTCTATTAATAGTGTGAGATTATACTTAATGGAAAATTGACACTATTTGGCAATATTAGTATTCTAGAAGTCATTCAATGAGAGGAAACGACCTGATACAAATGTACCGATTATTTGTTAACCTTAAGGACTGTTTGATAACCTGCAAACTCCTTTTTTTATCATTGCCAATCCTATGTAATATGATTATGAGACCATTATTAGAAGCTAAGAAATACATGAAGTAGGACATATTATAGTTTGTTGGTAATAAGCGCAAAATATGACCCAGTGTTTAATAAAGAAACTATAACTGGTATTAGGACCATTAATAGGAAATAAGAAATACAGGAAATCTCTTCTTCCAATTCCAACCAAACAGTCTTTGTGCAAACCAACAGTGCGGTCACTTTACCTTACAAATTTAGCATTACAAATTTAACATTGCTTCACTGCGGGGTGGTAGTCTTTTTATTGTTTTCGACGCAGAGACTGTTTGGTCGGGCGGAGCAGGCAAAAACCCATGTTTGAATCAATTGATGTGGAGTAAGATATAAATATATGTAGGTGAAAAACTATATGCATAGTTAACACCAGTTTGCTTGCTATTAACGGAAGGATGTCCCACTTTTTGACCTTCCGTTAATAGCAAGAAAAATGGTGTTAACTATGCATATAATTTTTCACCTACATCTAGCTGCAAATGGATAGATTGGGTAACGATTCAGTGTTTGCATTGCCTAAATTTGTAGCATCAAGTTAGGGGCTGTTAGATTAGGGGCTGTTTGGATTAGGGGTGTACTTTGGCCGGCTTTGAGACACAAAATTGCATTGACTTTTAGTACCCTGTTTTTTAGATCCTATTTATGTATTAATGTGTAGTTGAAAAGAGTCTACACACTAGAGATTATACATATATGGTTTGTTGAGGACCTTATTCTGATTTTACAGAATTGATGAAACTTATAAGATATAAACAGTAACTCATACATTACTTGCCTTAAAAAGTGGTTCGCCTTATTTTTCTCCTCTTTATTGTTCTCCTAAAAATTTGCGCTAATAATTTGTATACAGGTAGTCATTGTGGCTTCAAGCAGTACAAGTGATTAAACAAATGGAGCAACGTCTACTACTACACTTGAAACTCGTCATGAATAAATCTGCTAAGATATGAGAGGCCAAACAAGATACCAAATTGAGTAAGAATTGCCTCATGATATGCCCTTTTGTATATATGTGTTTATTTTTTATTTTTAGAAGTAGTTATATCACAGTGTAGCACATATTTGTAGGTCCAGATTGTATTACTTATCATATGTGTATTTTTACTACAAGGTTAGCACTTTCTTTTAATATCAAGAGATACATCATTTTTTCCAATGCAATAATGGACTACTACAGAGTATGTGGTGTATGCACAATATTCTTGGTTTTCGTAGTTCAATACCTTATTTTGGTTATTTCATCTTATAATGTCAGTAGAAAAGCTAAAACAAACACCCCTATAGAATTAAGGATTTGCTTATTTTACGAAGTACCCCTCGCTCTATGTGTCAAATTATGAAAACTACTATCATTTAAAAAAAACAAGACACTCCGTGGTGGCGGTATCAAATTTGAGCGCGGGGTGAAATAAGTTTAGATATTATATTAATAAAACACTTTTAAAATATATATTGTACGAGTTTAGTCATTCAACTTCAGGTTACGTTGGTTTTATTTCTATGATTTAATATCTTTAATTAAAATGGATAGGAAAAGAATCATATTGATGTTACATATCTACTAGCCAATTGAAAAAGATATACTTGTTCAAAATTAAGCGTAATTTGTTTATAAATACTATTAAGTTGATGTCATGAACCATACGAGTACCATGTTATAAGAAGCTGATGTAAGTGTCAGTAGGAACAAAATAAGACTAAATAAATATTAATGAGACTTTTTGGGTATATGAGGACATTATTATTATAAATTTCAAAGTAACACTGTTGGCCCTTGTCTATTTTATGCTCTTTAAAACCAGTTTAAATTATAAGTCCATCTATTTTGTATTTAACGTAATTAAGTGTATAAGATGTACGTCTCAAATGCTATAATTTATATAAAACTTTATATAAAAAAACTTAATTACATTTATTCGCGTAATATTTATAAATCCTAAGACGCGACTTTATTTTGCTTCTAGGATTTCTCTCGGCTTCTCGATGTTTATTCTCGCTATCTATATCACATTGTTTAAATGTGAGTTTATAGCCCTATGTTTACTTGTTTTACATATATTTTTAGGGTGAGAACATGCTTGTTTGTAAATGCATTTACATGGTTGATTACAAATTGGTTTACACACTCATTTACATAGCTCGCTATGGGATACATTACTTGACTTCATTTTTGGTCACAAATACATACTTTACTTTTGAAATGATTACGGATTAGCTTAAGCGGATACAATATTGTTTTAATTGTGGGACACAACAAACTTACTTTTACTCGAAATGATTACGGATTCTTAGGTTGCATGTAATCTAGTAAATTCACTTGGGAGGGTGCGAGCTCGCGGAATGTTAATATAATAGATCTATTTGGGATTGACAATCACCGTTCGGGTGACTAGCTATCACTGGTAACAAACGTTATACCATGTCGAAACACGATTGGATTGGTGTCTACAGGGCCAACAATTTGAATACTCATGAACTCATACTATGCCTTGAATAAAGTGGCATACATATAAGTCTATGTCACAGTTTCATGAACTTAGAGGTGCAATCGTAACCACACATGGTGACTATTGTATTAGATACAATGGTCATACATACTTTACAAACGCTTTGTTCCAACCAGTGTTGCAAAACAAGGTCTACAAGTCTGATTAATCGCCGATTAGACGCTACAAGGCCACCAACCTTGCCGATTAATGTAACAGGGTCAAACAAATAGGTTAACCGTGGTCAACGGCTATCAACGGTGGTAAACGGTGGTCAAACTTGCTGGAAACCTTCTAATCTTGCCAAAAGTACCTAAAACTCACCGTAAAATTATTTTGATCACTTATATTAATTGTTTAAATATATTACAAGTTGTTTTTTAGAAAAAAACTTGCCAATATTATCTAAAACTCGACGGAAATACACAAAACTTGCCGAAAATACCCAAATTTTTGCCAAAAATGGCAATCCGATTAGTCGTCGATTAATCCCGCCTTGACCGATTACAAGCTACAAGGTGGTCGACCGCTCGGCTAACGATTCACGATTTTCGCAACCTTGGTTCCAAATATACTTAAATTCTTGTGGTATGGGATACAATAGTCATACACATCTTTGATTTAACGTTCATACATACATTTTTGGTGACTATTATAAGGATTGAAATGGTCATACACGCTTTACAAATCTTTGATCTAACATTTGTACTTATAAAAATCTAAGAACTCACTAACTTTATGTTGACCCTTTTAAGTATGTTTTTTTAGGTGAATTAGATGCTTGGCTTACTTGATGTGCACTGGAGTCTAAATTTGACAAGATTTCATTCATAGATTTCTACTTACGTGCAAATGATCAAATCTCGTTGTATTGCTTTCAAGCTTTTCATTGTGATGCAATTATGAGACAAAACTTATATCAATTTCAAGAAAATCAACGAGATTACTTTTTTTAAACGAAATTAGAGGGAGTCGTTTTCTTATGTGGACTTGTGCGTGTTGTTATTATGAAGTAACTCCCCCGGATACATTTTCGCTGCGACCCAATTTAGAGGTGTTACAGTAAATGCCGTCCATGGCTACAAATATAAAAATTTGCCCCGCCATGGATGAAAACAGCTAACTTGCGTTCTTAGAATGCAATAATTCTTTCTAAACTCTCTATTAAACTACTACCTCATTATATAATGGCTCTAGATTTGAGAAGCTGCGAAACCAGAGATCAAAGAGTTCAAGACCGACATGGCTGCAAACACACTCTCGTGGTGTTGACGGCCTGCCATCCCCTCTCTTTATTTTCTCTCACTAGAACTTAACCATGATCCATCTAGTTTATTTTGATCAATTAAGACCCCCCGAAAAGGTGTTTTATTAAGCGTACATACTAAGTTGCCATGAGTTAAGCAAAACAAGCGTAAGGAAATGCAGGTCGACCTAAGTAAAGCATCAACAAAGCAAGCATCAACAAAGCGCATCATAAGCATACATATAACGCATTGTAAAAAGTGTTAATATGACTCTATATAAGCCTCAAGAAATAGGCTGGCTCAGATTTGTGAGTGTGGAACCGAATAAAAGGAGATCCGACCCGCCATGGCTGCAAACATGACGTCGTGATGCCCCGCCAAGATACAAGTCGCTTTCACCCATCATGATCCAACAACTTATTAAATGTACAAAGGCAATAGTATCTTCATCACCTACGATAAACTTAATATAACTTAATAAGCCAGAAAATAAGCTGATATATAGGCCCGCTAGTTTCAAAATGAGCCAGGCCTTATGATACACTTAGTAGAAAATTGCCACACAGCTAGCATCTTCGTTTTTCCTCTTTGTTTTCCCATACATGTGCCGACACAACACGTAACCTAACACGCAACACAGAAACAACCATAATTTTAAAATTCAGTCCATTTTGAGAATATATCTAACATGGATGCATTAACCAAGGTAGAAAACAGTGTGCAAAACACTATTCAGTAAGACACAAATTACTATAGCAACATGTTACATTAGTATAGCCACACAATGTTAAGTAAGCATCAGCAAAGCCTCAACACCTGGACATGGGTAGAATTTACATTGGAGGCAAGTTTTCTGAAATTTGTTAGCTTCCTCTAATACTGCAGAGTTCTCCTCTGATGGAGGTGCATTTTCATATTCTCCACATAGGAAATAGGCAAGCAAATCAACTCAGATCTAACCGTTCATGACCATGTATAGGAAACACTGCCTAATGATCAATTGGATTTGTTTTTACTTGAACCTATCAAGGGATATCAACCTAGTTTAAATGAAGTTGGAAGCATTAATATGTGGGACGAGGAAGAAGAAAAAGGCAACGATGAACAATGTAAATTACAGAGTAACCAAGACGATCATATTACGCCGTATTTATGGTCTGAAAAAAGTAGTTGGGAATTCTGTCATAATAAGAACCCAACACTTTTCGTTGAAAGCATAGTAGCTGAAGAAAAACCAATCCCGAAGCTAAAAGAATTACCATCTCATTTAGAATATGCATTCTTGGAAGGAGAAGCTAAATTCCCAATTATAATCTCATCACTTTTATCTAATGAAGAAATAAATCACTTTTGCAGGTATTAACTAAGCACAAGACGGCTTTGGCGTAGAAAGTGTCTGATATCAAGGACAAAGTTTTTGATGGAAGATAACTATAAGCCTGTAGTTTAACCACAACGTAGACTAAATCCCAATGTACGAGATGTGGTGAAGGACGAGATTGTAAAGATTTTAGATGTCAGACTCGTTTACGCAATATCTGACAGCCCGTGGATTAGTCCAGTACATGTGGTGACTAAGAAGGGAGGTATGATTGTCGTTACTAACGAGAAAAAAAACTAGTTCCTAATAGAACAATAACGAGGTGGAGAGTGTGCATTGATTATGAACCTCGTTACACAAGCTCATTACATAAAACAATCTCATGAGTGAAAGCTTAGAATAACCTCGTAAGACAGTTTCTAAAATGATAGCATAACCAACCTCTTAACAAAGGAAAATAGTAACTATCTTGTGAAGTAAACTTAATAGCTATCTCATAACAAGGGACTTGTTATGATTTCATAACCAAAATAGTAAATCAAAGGAATTATAACATTTCGTAGCCAACCTCTTAACAAAAGAAAAGAGTAACAATCTCATAACCAACCTCTTTGTGTTGACTTTTTAGCATGCTTTATCTCAGGTAACTAATGGCACGGAGTGGCAAGGACATGAAGATGGAAAAACCGTTATTATTCACACTTTGTAAATACAGATGTTGGGACCTCTCTTTTGTAAAAACTCTGAAGAAATAATGAATGATAACTTATTTTCTTAAACGAATCTTTTTGAATCGTTTTCTATGATTATGACTGTTGTACCTTGAAGTAATACCCCAGATTAGCTTCCGCTGCTATATGTAAAAATGGGGGTGTTACATGATCCATTTGATTTTATGTGATACCTTTATATTTATATATGGGTATTTAGAGTTTTGGGGATAAACCCTATGCGGATGATCAACAAGCAGACATGCCATGTGTTGATCATCTAATGGGAAGACAAGGATGACAAGTGACATTCCTTATTTAGCTTAGGATCGTACATGATCATGGCCGCCTTATCGTGTGTCTCTTATTGTCACGTGTCAGGTATCATTCCATAACCATTTGGTGACAGTTGGGTGCCAGTTGTCTACACATGCATAGACGCGGTTTGAGAGGTCTTCTGAGGCCATATGTGGCACATGATCATTTATTTATTGTATTTGTCTTATCTAAGTGTTGATAATGGGCCTAACTCGGGCCTATGTTTAGTGGGCGTGGGTGAATAATGTCCATACACTATCAAGTCCCCCCAAGTCTAGTTATCACACCCCGTCTAAGGCAGAAATACGAGATGTAACAGACAAGAGATTGTAAACTGACAAGATCTCATAAACACAATTAATGATAAGATAATAGAGAATTTAATAAATGAAAGATTAACTAAAGTTGTCATGATGACCTCCCAAACACAAGCAAAGTCTTGTATCATGGATAGTCAATACAACGACAACATAGTCATAATAATCCCATAACCCGGGACAAGTACAAATAAATAACTAGTTCAAAGACTACCATAAGATACTAATGCAGTAACACATGGGGTGAGTAACCCAGGAGGGTTACATCCTAAGTCTCTTTAGGCAATGTAAGAAAGCTCTATCCTCCTTAAGCACTGCTATACTTATCACCTGAAAATGAATACTTAAAAACGTCAAAATAAAGTTGGTGAGCTCGTAAGTTTAAGTAATAAACTCATTTGTTGTGCATATAGTTTAAGTAGGACAATAACGAGAAAATATGCATATACGACATTTAGTATTATCACATAATAGAACTCAATAACGTTGGGTGCATCCTCCCAAAGGTATACTGGGTACCCTACCTGGATATAATAGGTGTCTCTTCCTGAAGGTAAATTACCTCTCGCAATTAAGTACACAATAACAGTACATAATAACACACATATAGCCATATAAACACACAAATTTGTATCTTAGGTAAGTAAATTGCTATTTAAATAAAAACATCGCATAACATTTTAAATAACATTTGGAGTATCATTTTCCCTTGGAATAAACCATGAGGTAAAAAGGGGGTCTAAGAAACTCACCTCAACACAAAGTGTTTATCAGAAGGAAATAATAACTATTGAAGGATGAGCTCGGAAATGTTGTTAGGAATACAAAAATGTGATGATCTTTTTGGATAAGAAGCTTTTAAGTTTAATATTCGTGAACTTCTAAGGGTTGCTAATAGTTAGGGGTTATTTATAAGGTTTTACTAGTGTCTTTAAATATCTTCACGATGTCCTTAACGGCTATTTCGAGAAATTGCCGAAAATGGCCTAAGGGATCTATTATATAAATTCGGTTTATAAACTACTACACCTCCTATTATCTCCATGACAAAAATAGTATATAATTATTTCCCAGTAACACGAGGAATAAACAGTACAATACATAAACAATGCAGTTCTAAGAGGGACTACCAATTAAGATTCCTAATGCAGTAAGCATTCAAGTGGGCGACAGTAAACCAAGGAGGGCTCTCCATCCCATCTTAAGTCCTCTTTTGGCCAATGCAAAGGGAATAGCTGTGATCTCTTACTTTATAGAAACTGCTATAATTAATCATCCTGAACATTGAATCACTAAAAAAATGTCAACATAATAAAGTAAGTGAAGAATGAGCTGGAGGTGTTGAAGTAATTTATAGTAAACGGCTAACTTTTTGCTCGGTGCATTAAATTGTTATATAAGTAGGACAATTTAAAATGAATGATTATGCATATTTGGACATTTAGTATTACAGTCTTAATAAGAACTAATAACGTTTAGTATTTGCATATCCCTCCCAGATAAGGGTATTCTGGTGGTACCTCCTGACCTTGAATAGATGATAATGTTGTCTCTATTCCGTAGGTAAAATTCCTCTATCGCAATTATTAGTACTTTTGAACAATCACTTATAGCATATAATACACACTAGAGTTTGATGCTAGGTAAACTATGATTAGTTCGGTGTTGTAAGAAACATCTCAAATTTGTACATTTAAAAGTATACATGTGAGTATTCTTTGTCCCCCTTGGAAAACATCAGTAACAAAGGGGCTAACATGAAAACTCACATAAGAACTAAAGCGAATTTGAATCCTTGAATATATCAAACATAAATGTGAAGGACTGAACTCGTATTGGTTAAGATCAGGCATTACAATAAAGTGATGATATGTCATTCGAGATAAAAGTCTTGTAAAATAATTATAGTGACACTATTAAGGTCTGTATTAGTTTAGCGTACCATCAGGTGCTCGTGGTCTTATAACATCAGTGTCACGACGACAAGTTCTTATGTAGAAAGCCTATCCAATAGCACAAGAGCTAAGAGGGTTTCTCATTTATCGTAATATGGTCTTACTAAATACTCTTCTCTACATGACATTATCCATAACGAACAGTAGTGCGATAATGACTAATCCTCCGATAAAACCTGGTGATATCGCATAGTACAACCATAAAGAACTAGTGTCAAAGAACTACCATGACACATAAGATACTAAAGATGCTCAAACTAAAGTCTACACAAGGGATTGCTGAGTTGAGCTAACCCAAGGCAGGGCTACATAGCAAGTCTCTAGATTTGGCTAATGCAAGGGAAGTAAAGGCTCTATTCCTCCGTTAGCACGTGCTGATGACTATAATCACCTGAGGGGGGGGGAGAATTTTCGAACACATGAGGGCTAATCAATATCGTTAACTTATAAGGTGTGGTTAAGTCGTAGGTCTTGAGTAATATAAAACTTCCCCATTTGCATGTGTGCATGATAGTGTTTAATTTAAGTAGGGGACATTAACGGTGGATTAGACATGCATATACGACATTTAGTATTATCAAATAATAGATAACTAATATTGGTGGTGTGCTCCTATCCAGATGGTTTATTTATGGGTTTACCCTAACTAGATTTTAATGGGGTTTCTCTCCTCGAAGGTAAATTACCTATCGCATATCAAGTACATAAATTAAATAACACAATATAGCAATATATAAACACACAAATTGTTCTCCAGGTAAGAAAATATGTTGTTTTAAATACATTACAAAACATTTAAAGTAACGATTTGAGTATCATTTTCTCCTCTCTTTGGAAAACATGAGTAAAAAAATATGGTAGGGCTGTATTTAAATCTGCACTCCAAATAAAAAGTGTATGATGAATCAGAATAACTACAAACAACCTTGAGCGTGAGGATGCAGCTCCGCAATGTTCTTGTTAGCGAACATTACAACAAGTGATGATCTGATTAGACATAAGCTACTGTACATTGTAATAACTTACGTGAACTATTAGCTGTCGTTATAAGTTAGGTAAAGGTACTGTGACTAAGAAATGTCGTCACGAGGACAAGGGCTAATGATGTCAAAGCTAAAGCCAAGCAAGAGCTAATGGGGAACTGCTCTTATGTAGGGAATGAAGAGAAATAACCCTGTGACCTCATCAGTTAAGATGTTCAATGGTAAGCTTTATGTCTTGAAAAGAATATTTCTTAACATCTGTTACCACATACTTTCTCTCTACGCTATTCAGTCTCCTCCATGTCCTTTTCTCTACCCTACATTTCTCTTCTTTACTCTTTCTACTCGACTATAACAAAAACACAGCACAAATACACATGCTAAAATCAATAAGATAATAAAAAATACTTATACTCGATCCTACGATCCAATATTGATAACTCTGTCGGATATCAGAGCTCTGAAAAGGCAAGACTTTAGTATGCTATATATATCTATGTGGATTTATTCCGATTCAGCTTGATTCGAGACTTATGTCTGATGTTCCCGATTTCAATCTCTATAAGAAGATGATATTTGTTGTGCTTTTTCTGTGACAGAGCTGTATTTTCAGTGTTATTTGTGTGCTTGTTATTTTAAGTTTATCGATAGTATTATTCCCGTCGTATACTGTTTAGTAGTCATATCAGTATTGTATGACTTTGATTGCTAGTTCTATCCGCATAACTTGCTTATTCAGTCTATTATAACGTCGACTACTATTATATTGGTCAATCAGATCCTAGTGTGGTCCCTGTCCAGAAATTAACGATGTTTTCGAGTTGTGCTTATTGCCCTCTTCAGTTAAATTCCCATAGTTGCATTTGTCCTTGCCAGGTGCACAATAAGTTGCTACTTTGAACTAAAATAGTAAAGTACCTACATCATGTTGATAGTTCACAACTTTTGCTACCAAAGATACATTAGATCTTAGAACCGCATATCAAACTTTGAGCATCATATGTTCAAGTGAGCTATACATAGGCTATGTGATTCTTAAAATTTCGAGTTATATTACAAAAAAGACGATCTTCATGTAGTTCTTAATATAATGTACTAAGCTGTGTAAATAGGCATTAGAAAGGTCAGAATTCGAATGACTATTCCAGTGCCATAAGTCATCATCACTTCATTAACATGGGTAGATAATAAATAATCTACTAGAACTGTGCTATTAACCAGACTTGATAGGAAGATCACTGCAATATCATAATTTATGTGAGTGAAGCTTATGACATTGCTTATGTCATAATTGAAGCTAATAGTTTAAAACGACATGCCTGTATTTTAGAACTGTCACGAAAAATGGTCAGAGACTATTGTTTTTGGCGGCTATACAACCATAGTTATTACGAGAGACCAGTATTTGAACGACAGTTACTAAGCTATGGTACTGACTACGATTAGAGTATTACCGATCATATCGTCTACTCAGTTAGCAAATAAGATTTGAACGAGCGTACATAGCTCGTCACGTCTCCCCCTCTCCCCCCGCTCCCTCTATGGACTTTCCAGATTAGGATGACGTATAGGTATGAACAAAGCATGAGTCTATTGGTTCAACATCACCCCTCCACAATGTCTATCTTTTACGTAGCTAGTGTACGCATGAGTATGATTCTTGAGAGAGTACTCATGTTTCGTAACAAAGTTTAACAATTTCATCAGAAAACAAATTACTTACATTGATGCTCGCAATTAATGTATTACTACGAACTTATTATAGCAAGTATATATCGAGCTATAGAGCTGAGTATTAGTGCGCGTGATATTAGAATGATTATCAGATTTAGCAGAGAGGTAGTTTAGATTCTCTGATATTCTCGGATATAGTGAATCTAAGAATACTTACGTCAAATAGACCTTAAGGTTTATCTAGACTACATGTAATCGGGTCGCGGTTTTGTACAAGAAATTTTCAGGAGTTCCGCTATCGCATAGAATTAGTCTCGAGGCCTAATGTGTTAGTGAGACGTCCAGTGCTTCAATGCAACAGTTGAGTCACAGTAAGTGACAGGATCAGTTACGGACGTCTCATGACTGAATTGCCTGTTCTGACGTATAGTTGTCTCATTATTACAGAAGATATGCTCTAATGTACGTCTATCGGTAACGGCTTACTCTCTACTAGATGCGTGCTGTTATACGATTAAATGCCAATAGATATAAGACATATGGTAGATCGCATTTTTGAAACACTATACAAATTCGTAACAACAAATTCATTTTGGACTGCAACTTCATTTTTGACAGCAAATCCGAACAGAGCCAGCCAGGATTTTGTCGCCATCCGTGATGGGGATTAGTAGTATGTATATTAAAATCGGGCATAATCAAGAGTGAGACTCAAACAAGTTAAAAATCAAAGAAGGGGATACATCCGCCAAGGCTGCGAGCTTAATAATGTGCCTCACCAAGAGACGGACGACTACAACCTTCAAGGAACCCATTTAATATTCATCACGGCCTCTTATAATCAATGTCAATAGCATATCCCCTACCATCACGTATCCATCTGGAAACGCGAAAGCATTATACATACTACTAAAAGTCATCACGAATCGCTACAAATGCCTGGTTCGAAACAACAACGATCTTGCAATTTGATCAAACAGACGAAGGTATGCCCAAATAGAACCAAGCAGGCTTTTTTCGCCCGTCGACATAGGCTATATGGCTCAGACATGTTAAAAATGTAAGAAGCGGTTACATCCGCCATGGCTGCAAATTTAATAATTTGCCCCATCAAGATGCGGACATCCATAAGCCTAACTGAACCTGTTTGAATACATTATAGCCTCTAGTAGTCAATATCACCAACATTCCCATCTCATGGAAGCACAATCTAAGAGATAAAACTTCTTATTGACAGCAAATTATACATCTCGTAACTATATTATCTCAATTGCACCTTGTCTATGAGGCTGATACAGGTTAAAGAACCCAAAAATCAGATACATCCGCCACAGCTGCAAACACAATGACTTGCCATGCCAGTGCGTGAAATCCATGACAACTTACCATAATCATATTTTTTTTGTTGACATCAAATCCAAACAGAGACACGTATGAAGGTATGTGTGATTTGAGAGAGGTACAACTCGGGCGTTGACAATGAGTAGGTCACGAATGGGTTGGACAAAGAACCGAATCAGAAGGCGGGTCGGGGGCATTAAATGCAACCCGATGCAACTCGACGCCCACCTTTTTCTTTCATGTATTTACATTTCTCAGTCTACACATCCGTTCAACATACCAAAACACCGCCTTGCAATGCTCACACGACCATATACGGTCATCCAAATTCATATAAGAAGATGACACGCCTGTCTGATAGTTCCAATAGCGAGGAACAAATATTACCATGAATATCAACATCCGAGAATCTATACAGAAACAATAGATATGATTTATTCTTTATTCTTTAGTTTAATTAAAAGGCAAGATTGCCTCATAAATGCTACTCGGGTCAACTCGCTGAGATATTCACTAAAAGAAATAATCAAAAGGCTCAGATTTGCAAATATAGGAGCAATACCAATCACACGCCATGGCTGCAACCACATTACACCTGTGGTTGCCCCGCCAAGATATATGCGTCAGTAAAATATGCTCATAAAAAAGTATAGATGCCAAACATTATCATCATAGCCTTTATTAAGTGAATGCTACTATTTCCTTGAGAAGACGACGACCAAGTTTCATATAGCAATACAAAACACGGTCCACACTTGCGTCATGTATCCCTTTCCGGAAAAAAACAATGTTCGCCACAGGCGTTCTACTTTTTTTAGCATGCGGACGACAACAACCTTAAACGAACCTGGTTAAATTCATCACGGCCTTTTACAATCAATATCAATAGCATAGCCCCTTCCATCACGTATCCATCTGGAAACGTGAAAACATTATATTATACATACTACCAATACCCATCACGGTAGGCGACAAAAGCCTACATTTTTTGGGTTGGCTCAAAGTGGATGTGTTGATCAATAACACATAAGAACACCCGCCAAGGCTGTCAAGACTGCATTAAAATCCAGCACAGTCAAGTATGAGGTTCAGACAGGTTAAAAATCGAGGAAAGGTATACATCCGCCATGGCTGCAAAATTAATAATTTGCCCCGCCAAGATGCGAACAACCATAACCTAAATCGAGCCTGTTTCAATACATCACAACCTCTAGTAGTCAGTATCACCAACATTCGCATCTATTATAAAAAGCAAAACATACAGTTCATATAGTTCAGATCGCTTAGTACGATCAATAAGAGTATTAAATAAACCGGGTCAAAATCTTGCGTTTTAGCAGCTAGTCGGGTCAAGGTTAAATGCATTTATTATACCCGCCTTGGAACAACAATCCTGTGATTTAATATTAAAAGTATAATAAGCCCATAAAAGAGAGGAACTTCCCTCTCACCACGTAGGGGAAAGGCATAATTTCGGCTCAGATAGGGGAGCACGGGTGAAAAAGAGGATACACCCGACATGGCTGCAAACCTAATAGGCTGCCTCGCCAACTTGCGAATGATCTTAACTTTAGCCGAGCCAGTGTAAACTCATCACAACCTCGTTAATAGTGAACGCACAAAACTTTGAACCCGATAATACAACATTACAATCAACATTTCACTTTTTAAGCACAGGCTTAAAGAAAGGACTACATGTGAAAAAGAGGATACATCCGGCATGGCTGTAAACCTAAAAGGCTGCCCCGCCAAGTTGCAGACAACCTCAAATGTAACGAAGGCCATGTAAACTCATCACAACCTCAGCTTACGACCCTATGACCGTCGTCACACACACATGACTATCGTCACACACCATTTACAGCGGCAACGAAATGATCGGTGGCGTCGAATAAGCATATAGGCCGAAAGTATAAGTAACCTTGAACCATATCTGCTAATATTAAGCAGGAACAACAACAATCCCAGTAGCAAACGTAGCTGATACTTCTAAGAAATGCCATAAAAACGTCATTGCCGCAACCAAAATACGTGTTCAATCGCGTGGCCAACCATAAAGTAACTCAGTTAATCCTCAAAAGAAGGACAACCATCATCACTGTAACCCTAATTAATTAAGTCACCGATTAATTAAGGAAACCAAAAGCACGATCTTTAAGCCACCAATTAGCATAATTATCAGGAAACCCAAAACCCTAACCCTAATTGATCCGATTAATTAAGGAAACCAAAAGCACGATCTTTAAGCCACCAATTAGCATAATTATTAGGAAACCCAAAACCCTAACCCTAATTAATTAAGATAATTGAAAGAAACATCATGCAAAGGGTAAAAATACCTTGCTATATTGTTCCTTTTATACTAAAGTGCAGGATTTTTATCCCGAGGCACTTCATTAATGCATCTCCGACCCGACTTCTTTATTAATTCAATAACAACTGTACCTACGACGGACGGAAATAGCAGAAAAAAATAAAAAAAATTATGAAATCAACACAATATATATCCCAGAGAGAAATGGAATCCAGGTGGCACACATGCATGTTGTAGATGTGGCTGTTGTAGGTAATGTGAGAGAGGTAGGAGAAGGTATGAGAGAGGCATAAAACAAAGGAAATGGGTCGGGGTGAAGGCGTAAAACAAAGGAAATGGGTCGGGTCAAATTAATAAAGGAATCGGGCCGGACCACGCATTAATGAAGTGCCTCGGGATGAAAATCCTGCACTTTAGTATAAAAGGTACAATGTAACCACAATATAACAATAATTAACTAACATTTGTCGTTCTTCATCTTTAATGGCCGGGTTTAATTCAAATTTCTGGTAAGATTTG
>BQNB010056682.1:22030-32030 GCA_026074375.1 Tanacetum coccineum
CGGGTAATGGACATATGGAAGCATCGCTTCCTCTACTGTCACGTATTGTCGGGAGCGTTTGGATCGTGAGGATCCAGCCTCATCGTCATGTGTCCTTAAGGTTTACACATAAAAAACAATCAACAATAAAGTATATAATGATGTTAGAAAATAATTAGAATCAATGGATGGATTTTCGATAGGTTTTCATACGTTCTATATGCTTTTGGTCATATTTGTGCGTCACACTTCATAGAAGTGCGGCATACTTCCTAGAAAATTGCTAAGTGTGCTAGTTTTCTAGTAAAACTGTGTTGGGAATTCACTTTTACGTGACGACATTACAGAATTACCATAGTTTATCATAGTCACATACGCAAGGACTAGAATAGGCAACTATGTATAGTTTAGAGGCGTATGGGCTATATATACCCCTCTATGGCTTCCATAGAGGGGTTGAGTCATCATTTTGGTGTTGAGTCATTTTGTATCCTTCATTCATTTTCCATCTAATAACAAGTCCATCTTCCATCTCACTACTTTCTCTCACTAAAATGGCTATCATGTGGTTTGACTCACCAAGACCACCGGATCATAGTTTTCGTGAATCCTACAATTGGTATCAAGAGCCATGGCAACATACTCTTGGGTCGGTTTTGATTTTTGTCCGATTGGTTTCTTGGTCTCAAATATGTTTATTTAAAATCTGTCACTTTTGGATATGTCACTGGTGCTAGTTGCGGTCTCATCTGTCTTATTTTGTCCTTATTTTTTGCTTATTTGGTGGCTGTGTTTGGTATAAAAATCAAAACAACAGATTCCACTACATAATTTATGAATATTTTTGGTCCTTATTTGTTTTCCAATAGTCTTATAATTAATCAGGTCTGGTCATGTTTTCTTTTTGGTATCTCAAGAAGACAAAATAACAAGTAGACTAGAAGGACGACAGTGACAGCCGAACGAGCTCAACCGAACGAGTTTGACCGATCTAGATTAGACTATGAGGACCGAACGAGTCATGTCCTTGGTCAACCGAACGAGTCATGTCCACTGAGAACCGAACAAGTGTAAAATCTTGTGGACCGAACGAGTTAAGACTATGAGAACCGAACGAGTGGCCACCCTTAAAGGACCGAACGAGTTATAACAATAAGAACCGAACGAGTTTCACACTTTGTGGACCGAACGAGTCTTAAACAGCGTGAACCGAACGAGTCTCACACTATGTGGACCGAACTAGACACAACTCAGCATGAACCAAACAAGACTCAAACCGAGTCAACTCGGTTCTTACCGAGTTGACTCGGGTCAACTCAACAGAGTCGTGCCAAAAGAATAAGCAACAAATGAGACCGACTCGATTTGAACAACCACAATTATATACAACATCAACAACGATAGCCTCAACATCAGTTTCAATCAATTGCATCCCTTCGTCACAATAAATTTCCAATAAATAACTCAATCTACCTAAAACCCATCGTCACAATAACCCATCTTCATCCTTCGACAAGACTCTAAATAGAAAAAATGCAAAGGAAATCTGATCTCAGACTCGTGTTTGGTGTAATGACCCACAATATTTTCAAGATCAAACACATCATCATCATCGACCTATGAGTTTACAAAATTAAAGAAAGAAGTGTAACAACTTTGTTCTATTCGATCTTTGTTTCGATTGAAATAGACACAAACTAATACATAAACACATGACGAACCTACCTGCAACCCTTCAAAGGATCGTGAAGACTTCCTTCTTCGTCTTTGGTATTCGATTTACATAAGTACATCAATTATAAAGGATTCGTTTGGTGTTATATGATGATTTGGGTGGTATAGCAGCATGTTATAGTGGAAAGAGATGTTTGTGGGATACACGATTAACAGATCTGATGGTGGCCTCTCGTTTTTAGATGTGTATGGAGAAAAGGTGAAATGGGGGGCAAATGAAAAGTGACTACGTATGTTTAGGGTTAAAAGTGATTGATAATTAGGTTTAGACAGTTACTTATATCCTCAAATATTAGGGATAGGTGTTGGGTCATGGGCTAATGCTACATCATCCATTTTAGACCAGTTATCAAAGATTACATAGGCCGAGTATAACTTTCATAAATGAGACGTGTATTTGTCTAAAAATAATTGGCCGAGAGTTTTGAATATTATTGGACTGATTAAGTTTGTGATGGACTCGGGTAATATCAAAACATTGGGCCGATTGTGGTACTATGAAAAAGGGATTGAACCAAGTATTTTTTACCAAAGTGTGCCGAATTTTTTAATTGAGCTAGCATGAGCATATGGTTATCGGATTTAGCCGGGTATTAAAACAACATTATATCGGGTAATGTCTATGTGACCGAGTTTTATTACTTGGACGGCCGTGCTTATGGTATATTTTTTAGGGCCGATATCCGTTAACAATTATAACACATCAAAAAAATGCGAACAACATCACATCAAACACAATACATTACACTAAAAAAGATCCTTATCAAAATTCACCTTCATTCTAATGGCTAGTATTAAACTTTAATGACTATGGAGTTCTTGTCCGATGTTACTTATTTGGGATTGAAGTAGACTTTCACGGGGAGTGTACTTATTTCATCTTTTGGATCTTTCTACCTCCTCAACGAAGATGACTTGTTCGGGCATATACGGTTTGTGATGAAACCTGAATATTGTGACACCCCGAGAATTTCTGTTTATTAATTTATCCGTTTCCATTTAGTAATTTGAATTCTTAAAAGATTCGTTTAGCTTTTCCATTTAACCGGGAAATTGTTCCGTTATTATCTGAAAATCGTCACCGAGAGCGAACCGGGACACCAAACGTTGTAGTATTTTGGCAATAGCCACGTTTTTATGCTTTAAAGCAATATCTAAAATTTTGTAATTTTCCGTGTTACCGTTACTCGATTCGTTATTTACGTGATACGCGTTTTAATCTATACATATGCATGTGCATACAAAGGCCTTGGAAATTAATTCATCAAATAGCACTAGTGATCCTAGAATATGGGAAAACATTTTTGGTCCCCCCTTGCCTTGTTCATAACCGGATATGTATGCATGCATACATAGGATTCAAATTTTGAAAATCAAATTCACTAGACAAGCTTGCATGGTTTAAGGTTAAGGACTAGTACTAGGTAACATTTGATAGGTGGATCATTTTGGTCCCCCTTTTCTTGTCCCCTAACCAAACGGCACACACAAGTGTGTGTGTGTGTGTGTGTGTGTGTGTGATCTTTGTATTCATATACCTTTGCTTCTCATTTTACATAATCATTTTCACACACTAGTTTCATTTTCTCTTGTGCTCTCTCTCTCTCTAAAACACACAAACCAACACAAACACTTACAAAATCATACATTTTTTACTTTCAATCATTTACATTTGAAGATATATTGTTCGAGTTGATTGTTATTTCATCCGGGTATTTTATAAAACAACGTTTGGGTTGTTTTTAGTTCTAATCATCTTTCGTCGCGTTTTCTTGTAAGTCATCTCTTTATTTTCATAAATAAGTTGTACTTTTGCATTCGTATGATCATTCCGAACAAGGTGTACAAAGCGGATCGTTGTGGAAATCATTACAATATCATTTTTTCTATAAAACAATAGTCTCAAAGTTTAATATTTTTTTTATAAATGGAAGAACATAAAAAGTAGTTATACTTTTGCGTTTAAAAAATTCGTTGTGACTATTTTGATATATATATTGTTATCACTACGGCTATATTATTTATTTAAGATTTATCGTATATTAAGTTTAATTATTGTTGGCGAAGAGATTAAGTTAGATGTAGAGATTGTTGGAAGCGTAAAATTGAAAGTCGAAGAGGTTAGTTTAGAACGGATTTGTTGGCGATATTTTGAGGTGTTGTCAAAATAATCGATATTCTTTCAAGTCAATAAAAAATATTGTACTTTTTTAAAACGATTATTTCACGTGTCGAGGTTGATAAAAATGGAAAGTCGATATTTTTAGAAAGGTCATGCCGAAATTTCATAAACTTTATAAAAGCATCGAAAATATACTTTTTTATCAAACTTATGATAAAATGTAAAATAACGTTAAGTGTCGAGTTTAGGTCAACATTTTCGGTTATTGAGTCAACGTTGATGTGTCAAAATCACTAAAATACAAAATACACTAAAAGACGAAATTCACTAAAAGATGCAATACACTAAAAGACAAAATACATTAAAAGACAAAATACACTAAAAGACAAAATACACTAAAAGACAAAATAGACTAAAAGACGAAATACGCTAAAAGACAAAATATTTTCGAAGATGTTCCAAAGCGTTGAGACTTGCCAAAACTTATAACTTTCGAAAGTACTTTTAAAAAGGGATACGCCGTGTTTACTCGTGCTCGGATGATCAGTTCTTGCGTTAAGCATTATTCGTTGTACATCATTCTTAAACGACGACTATATGTTAGGTTGTCGCTAGGACCGTGAGATTCATTTTTACTTGATTGATTTCTTTTGATCCACTACCCGCATAAGGTGAGTTCATAGCCCCACTCTTTTACTCGTTTTGAATAAATGTTTTATAACTTGGGGTGAGAAACATTGCTTGTTTTTTTAAAACTGGACACAAGTACTATACGTGAGTTTTCCCTGTTTACATGTTGCCTAAGTAGCGTTTAGACCACTATTTGCCCGAACTATCATGAACTGTTAATTTCTTGACCGGAGGACCGGTTGAGGGAGCGCGAGTGAATAAATAGATCTATTGGGACTAATTATCCCTATCCGGGTGAGTAGCGCTCACTAGTTCGAGTTGTCCAAGGACTAACGGATATATGTCATGTCGAATCTAGTTAGGTGGTCTTTGGTCGGACACCTGGAAGGGCAAGCAATCATTTGGCATGTTATATGCTACGTTCAGAATTAGCTTCGGTGTCATGAGCTTAGTGCAACGTAAATACCTCTTTATGTGAAGTTGTATCTGTTATAACTGTCGCATACGTTTTGAAATCTTGTGGTCCACTATAACAACGTTTGAACTAAACCTATGAATTCACCAACTTTATGTTGACGTTTTAAGCATGTTTTTCTCAGGTGCTTAGCATGGATGTCGTTGCTTGACTTATGTGAAGTCTATTTGCCTGTACCGGTTTACCAGAGATTTATCTATGTCTTTAAATACCGTTGTTGAACTCATTTAAGCTTCCGCGTATTGTCTTTTAAATCCTTTTAATTTGATCGATGTAAAACTTATTATTATTTTAAATTTTACGCAACGGTGTTTATTTTCAAAACGTACCCTTAGAGGTCGTTCTTTATGCTTTGTACTTGAGATATCCAGGAGCGTCACGCCTCCGGACACGTATTCCGTCTAGGGCCCGTTTGGGGGTGTGACAAAATGAATATAAACTTTAACTCAAATATCATTGAAAATAACCCAACTGATACATGGTGTTTCACTAATATTTAGACCCACACCATTCGAAAAAGATTAAACTGGCTTTATGCCAAACAGTCCTTAATATTTACATATATCATGACTTTTGCAGTCCTTAACATTTAGACCTGCTGAATTTAGTGTTTCGACTCCTTAATATTTAGACCTTTATTTTGCCAAACTGTCCTTAATATATGAGGACTACTGAATTTATGTTAAATGTTTGGTTATGTCAAATTTAACAAAGAATATCATGACTTTTGCAGTCCTTAATATTTAGATAAGTCATTTGCTACTTGAATTTAGTGTTTGGTTATGTCAAATGTGTCAAAAAAAGAGCGATAGTACCAATATGTCTATACACCCAGCAGAAGTCGTGACAAGTCAACATGATACAAGGTAATGTTTCTTTTAACAAAACGAATTTTGGTTATTCGTTCTGAATATATTCTTAAGGTTATTCGTTCTGAATATATTCTTACCGATAATACTGTGTTTTAGTAGGCTTGGGAGGGAGTAGGTTCTGGATGGTTTGGTTAATTTACACGAACAAGGAGTCATTCATAAGGATATTAAGGGAGCAAATCTATTGACTACTAAAGAGGTAATCATATATTTCCTTTAAAGCACCTGATATTACCTATTATATAACATCAACCTCCTTTGAAGCAGCTGATATTACCGATAACATCAACCTTATTTACCCTTTGATTATGTTTTCTTAATAGAGAAAAGTTCTGTAAGGAACATGGTCCAAAAAAAGAACAAACCAGTTCATCATGGCCATCCATTTCCAAACAGATCCAACCGTCTATTTTATATTCATTCATTTCAAAACACTTTCCCCTAAAACACTCATGTTATAAACACACACACACCCACCTACCACCGCTGTCGCACCCCACCGCCGCAAACCGCCATCGCACCCCACCGTTGTCATCCACCACCATCGATCGCACCCCACCGTTGTCATCCACCACCTGTTACAAACACACACACTCCAAATAAAACCCCAATCAAACCGCACCGCCGCAACACCGCCGTGGTTAACGGTCGCGATCCGCCACTCTTCGCCGTAGTCGAGCACCTCCGCCATGTGAATACAACATCGATCTGGTATGCATCAACCTCACATCACCATCAAATCATCATCGGTTGCACACACCCACCAACTGTTTGATATAATGTCTCAACAAAAAATTGTAACCTGGAACTTGATGAGAGATGAGGGAGGTGATTTTGAAAGTTGGGTTGGTGGATTTTAAAAGTTGTTGGAGTGTGATAAGGGAGAATGAGATTTCAAAATTGTTGGAGTGGAATAATGCTTTATTGGATGTGATATCGAAAGTTATGTTAGTGGATTTGATGGCTGTGAGGATGAGAGATGAGGGAGAATGGGATGGAGTATGATAAGTTTACGTTGGCATCGGTTAGTAAAGGAGTGTGATAAGGCGCCTATTGTTATTGAGAAGGATAATCTAAAGGTTAAGCCGGCTGTTGTGAAGGAAAAGTCGACTGATGTTACGAGTAAGGTTTCTAAGGGCAAGGAGTTGGATATTTTAAAGTATAAGCGTAAGATTGAGAAGGAATCTAATGCATTGGATAATCCAAATGAGAGTGATAAAGGGCCGGTAGTAAGGGTTTAAAACCTGTTCATGGCGAAACAGTTCAGTTTCGGTAGTTTAGTGGTAGTTTTTATGGTACTTCAACACACATGTTTTGTGAATTGTATTTTAGCTATCTATCTAAACATGTTAGATTAGAAGCAAGTTCAGTGGTAGTTTGTATGGTACTTAGTTTGTTGATGGTAGAACAATCTTAGATTTTATGGTATTAATAATATCAGTTTTAGTGTCTTTGGAATCTATGTTTTTTTGCTTTTTTTTCAAGTATGTCTCAATGTCTTTATGAATCACATGTGATTTAAGCTAGAATCACAAGAGATTCAGCTAGAATCACAAGAGATTCAGCTAGAATCACAAGCGATTCAGCTAGAATCACAAGAGATTTAGCTAGAATCAAAAGAGATTCAGCTAGAATCACAAGTGAGATTTAAGCAGAATCACATGTGATTTCACCTGAATTACATGTGATTTCACTTGAATCACATATGATTTTTAATTATGTTTTTGTCAGTTATCAAACGTTGTATAAATCACATGTTATCCGTACTGAGTTTTATTTACCATGCACATTTGAATCACATGAGATTTAAAGTGAATAACATGAGATTCAGAGTTAATCACATGAGATTCAAAGTGAATCACATGAGATTTAGAGTGAATCACATGTAAATCACATGGAAATGCAAAGGTATAGTCGATCACTATGATTCATGAGAATCACATATGATTCTGGTGAATCACATGTGATTCATTCCTCCTTGAAGGAAAACCAAACCTGATGTGGTGAAGGTGCCAGTTGCTAAGGCCAAAGCTAATGTTGTGAAGGCGCTGGTTGCCAAGGACAATCACATGGGATTCAAGATGAATTACATGTGATTTTACATAAATCACAAGGGATTCCAGATGAATTACATGTGATTTTGATGAATTACAAGTCATTTTCATACACAACATTTGATCAAGTAACTAACAAACATATTTTATTAAGAAAATCACACACTATCAAATATTATTGTTATTAGTATATTAAAATAAAGAATTCATAAATATAAAAGTATTCATAATCTCATGTGATCCTTCAAAGAATCTCATGTGATTTTGTAAAAAATCTCATGTGATTTTGTAAAAAATCTCATGTGATTCTTTGAAGAATCACATAAGATTCTTTACAAAATCACATGAGCTGTTTTTATGTTAAATAAGCTATTTTTATGTTATGTTTCTAAAGTAATACATTCTAATTAACTGCAGAATTTGATTAAAAAGTTGAAGAAAAACTTTCTATTATTTGTGTTGAAAAGCTAGTGAAAAATATTGTGATGATGAAAAGTTTTTTGAACTTCACCAAAAGTATGTTGAAGTTTTCAAAAATCCAATTGAGTTTGGTTATTATGAACATAGTGATGGGATTGATCATGAAGATGATGATGGTGACGATGATGACGATAGTGGAAATGGTAACGATAATTGTTGAAGCAATTAGGAACAGGGATCAACGTGAACGCATCTAAGCATCAAGGGACTATCTTTTGACTTGTCGTTAAAAACAGTTTCATGTTAGAATAGTTCAGTTGCTAAAACTGTTGGTAGTTCAGTTGCTAAAAATGTTGCTTAGAATCTTTTGTAATGGGCGTATTTGTCTCATTAGTTTCAGTAGCTCATTATGGTACAACTTATCATTTTATGTTGTTTCTTTTTTTAGTTATTGCATGTGATTTTTAAAAAATCTCAAGAGATTGGTACCAAATCACAAGGGATTGGAAGTAATCACAAGAGATTCATAAAGAATCACATGTGATTGAAATAAAGAATCACATTTGATTGAAATAAAGAATCATAAGAGATTCATCTAGAATCATAAGAGATTCAGCTAGAATCACATGGGATAGAAATTAACATGTGGTTCTGATGAATTTACAAGTGATTTTCTTACACAATATTTGATCAAGTAACTAACAAACATTTTTTTATTAAGTTTTGATTAGAGGATGTACAATTGATTTTTATAACTAACAATTTTTTTTTAATTAAATTAGATGTTATTCATAAGTAACAAATACACAAGTAAACATAGAATTCCTTCTACATGAGGCTCCTAATTTATCGATCCATCAGGTGTTTCATTTTGCTCATATAAAGTTGCTCTTGGTGTTTTCATACGGCATGTATTTCAAAAAACAGAATCACATGAGATTCATGATAGCATAAACACCAATCACATTGAAAGGCAAAGTTATAGTCAATCATTGAGATTCATGAGAATCACATGTGATTCTGGAAGAATTACATGTGATTCAAAAAACAGACACATGAGAATCACATGTGATTTTTGGTGAATCAAATGAGATTTGTTGAAACTCACATGTGATTCTATTGTAATCACATGAGATTTTTTGAAAGAGATTCATGAGAATCACATGAGGTTCTGGCAGAATTACATGTGATTCAAAAAAACAGACACATGAGAATCACAAGTGATTCTGGGTGAATCACATGAGATTTTTGAAAATCACATGTGATTCCTGATTCATTCAAAAAACCAAACCTGATTTGTTTCATTATATTCAAATTCTCTTATAATAAACTATTACAATACACTAGAATCACATGTGATTGTTATTTCTTTCATCACAAAACAAAACATTTTCAGAGCATAATCACATGTGATTTTAAGACAGAATTAAAATATTAGATGAAAACACTTCAAAATATACAACTACAACTTCAAAACACTACCAGAGCAGAATCACATAGGATAACATAAATAACAATCACATGGAAAGGCAAAGGTATAGTCAATCACTATGATTCTGCTGAATCACATTTGATTCTGGTGAATCACATGAGATTCTGGTGAATCACATGTGATTCATTCCTCCTTGAAGCTAAACTAAACCTGATTTGTTTCAATCTAATCTATTTTTTTAACAAAATATTATAATACACTAGAATCACATGTGATTGTTAT